>JAXGGA010001267.1:0-160813 GCA_038373865.1 Uloborus plumipes
CAAGAAAGAAAGAGAAAAAAGTGCTTGAAATTATATTTGCACAAAAAAAAGGAAGAAATTATGAACTCAAAGAAACTATACTTTATTCAGTCATGCATACCTTAAACTAAGGCCCCTATATATACGAGCCGGCGCATCAAGATTAAGTTTCACCACTTTGGATCCAGCACGTGTTTGTGTGTTTGAGTGGTTGTCTTTTCTGGCCAGTAATCGCGTTTTGGTAATTTTTCACTGTGAACAAATATTAGCGGCACGTGGATTTGGCAAAGCTTAGTAATGTGCCAAAACTTTTTTCCGGTAACCCTACTCCACAACAATGAAAATTGAAAGTAAAAGTTAAGGAATTGGATCCAAAGTGGTGAAACTTAATCTTGATGCGTCGGCCTGTCTATATAGCGGCTCTACCTTAAACCAATGGATGGTATAAAATATTTTTCAAGGAACAAAACAGTAGTTTTTTATAGTTTTTTCATAGTTCTGCACCAGCATGTTACAATGAAAAGCATGAAAGGGGACAAAATCGTTTGTCAAAAACATAAATGAAATGGGAGGTCACAGTGACCTCCCATTGGCTCTGATTTAGTGGGGTGCAGCTGCACCCCTCTAGGTACGCCCTTGGTGCTGAACGATCATTTTCAAAACTAAAATTAATAAAAATCTATCTAATGGGACAAAACAAGTTATACAGGGTGTTTCAGAATTCGACGGCAAAAATTTAAGGGGAGATACTACACACCAGGACAATTAATATGACATGAAAAAGGGGGGGGTCCAAAATGATTTCCGACGGAGATAGGGGCGGTTAAAGTTTAGGGTCACAAATTTCAAAAATTTATAAAACACGGAAAAATTGATCGATTCTTTCGCCGTTTTCACTAAAAATATTCTTAATAGATGTTCTTTCTCGAAAAAAATTGATAAAGATTAATTTCAAAAATTGTCGACAGAGGGCGCTTTAGACTTTGGAGCTAAAAACAACTACTTTTTACGGGCTTTTTTCGTATTTTCGTAACAGATTCCAAAAGTTTAAACTTAAACCTAAATTTTGAGCCCAAAATATCAACTTATTTTGGGTATTAAGTAGCGAAAAACTCGGACCAAACGTAAAAAATCGTGTTTTTCTGGTTTGAAACTTGCCGTTTCGTGTAAAAAAAAATAATAAAATTATCTGGCGACACTAATAATGCGAAAATAAAACCAGGTGCACACTTTCGAAACTTAAAAAAAAAAAATCCACAATTTTTTTTCAAAAAAAAAAATGTTTTTTTTTTTTTTTTTTTGCACGAAACGGCAAGTTTCAAACCAGAAAATCACGATTTTTTACGTTTGGTCCAAGTTTTTCGCTACTTAATACCCGAAATAAGTTGATATTTTGGGCTCAAAATTTAAGTTTGAGTTTAAACTTTTAGAATCTGTTACGAAAATACAAGAAAAACCCGTAAAAAGTAGTTGTTTTTAGCTACAAAGTCTAAAGCGCCCTCTGTCGACAATTTTTGAAATTAATCTTCATCAATTTTTTTCGAGAAAGAACATCTATTAAGAATATTTTTAGTGAAAACGGCGAAAGAATCGATCAATTTTTCCGTGTTTTATAAATTTTTGAAATTTTTGACCCTAAACTTTAACCGCCCCTATCTCCGTCGGAAATCATTTTGGACCCCCACTTTTTTATGTCATATTATTTGTCCTGGTGTGTAGTATCTCCCCTTAAATTTTTGCCGTCGAATTCTGAAACACCCTGTATAACTTGGCTATTCTGTTCATTGAAATTTCTATGGCCCGATCTTTAAACTTTGAGGATGGAATAAACACTTTTGGGTCATTCCATGTCAAGTGATAAAACGTTTTTTACCTTACATTTTTGTATTTCTTTCACATTTGGCTCATCAATTGTACCCCTTGAGGTAATCAAAAGTCTCAATTTTTGGATTTTTATCTCTATTATTTTTTCATTTATGAGACTTTGAACCCTCGTTTTTCCATGGATAAGGGTACATAAAAGGGACCATAACTCGGCACCAAATATAGATAGAACGATTTGATAAACGGCATTTTTAAGTACGTTAGTTGCCGCTTCATCTGATATGCAACATGACTAATTTGATAAAAATTTTCTTTTTCAAAAAATGAAATTTAAATTTCAAATTTAAATTTCTCGAAAAACATATAATGAATTTTTTTGAAAAAATTCTCAAAAATTCTTGTGTACTTCATCTATGTTTGTAGAAATTTTTAGATTGGGATCTCAATGGGATCATATTTTTTTGAATTTTTGAATAAAACTGTATAGGAAAAAAAATGATATTTTTTTAGATTCTATTTATTTAAATACTAAGTTCTCTTACTTGTGATGGTCTAAAAAGTAGAAAACAAACATGAATATGTTTAAAGTGAGCTAGTATGAGCTTATAGATTTGTCAGGTTCACCCCCCTCCCCCCCTTCCTCCCCGCACAATCACTCTTTTTTCATTCAAAACTGTTCAAAATGTTTAAAAAAAAAACTCTTTGATACAAAATGAATAGTAAACTTATTTAAAGTTGGTAAATGAGTATCCTTATAACTAGACGAAGTATCCCCCTCCTCCACCCAAATATACCATTAACGCTGTACTATTATGACGTCTAACCTGGGGATTGAATTGACTATTATTTTTACTCTAGGTAAGTGAGCTAGCATTAACTTGTAGATTGGTCAGCTCCCCCTCCCTTCCTTCCTGACCCAACCATTTTCCCCCCAAACTGTTTAAAATGCTAAAAAAAAGCTTCTTTGATACAAAATGAACAGTAAACTTGTTTAAAGTTGGTAAATGGGCTTCCTTATAACAAGGCAAAGTACAACCCTTCCCCCACCCAAATATACCATTAACGCTATACTAATATGACGTCTCACCTGGGGATTGATTTGAGGATTATTTTCCCCCTAGGTATACATTGTTTTTCAGACGAAGTGTTTCATTTTCAATCCGAACTTCACAAAGTGTACTTCCAATCAAAATCTGAATTTAAACTTATGGTTCATTTCATTCCCTCCCCCAGCACCAATCTTCAATTTTGAAGGGAGGGAATAAATGGGTTGCCCCAATATCATAGCAAACAGCAAAATAGCACTGTTTCCCTTTGTTATCATAATGTTTTCCCATTATTTTTACACAAAACTGAAAATAAGTTAAAGTGTCACGTTATATGTCAGTCCCCAGCACTGCCTTTCCTTTCTCTTATTGGACAAAGCTCATGAGCTAATAGGAAAGTAACAAACAGAACAAATTGAAACACCACCAGACATCAGTAGAGACTAAGGCTTTGAAATGGGGCTAGGCGGGATGATAACAAAAATAAAAGTTTGGAGTGGAAAGGTAGGGTAAGGCGGGGGGGGGGGGAGCAATCTGTAAAGAAGTTAAACAACATGTGAGGTTGTGCTCAAAAAAGCAGTGTTTGTTTAATATATATATATAGATATATCTTGCTGCATTACTTTCCTTTACAACAAAATGAAAAAGAACACAAACGATTAAAAAAATTAAATAACAGCTGCACACTAGATAATGTGGAAAGATAGTTATGGGGACACAGACATATGATCTGATATTTTGATTTATTTTCAGTTTTATGCGAAAAGAATAGAAAAAACGATGAGAACAAGGCGAAACAGTGCTATTTTGCTGTTTGCTATAATATTGGGGCGACCCATTTATTTCCTCCCTTCAAAATTGAAGATTGGTGCTGGGTTAGAAGATGAAATGAATCATAAAGTTAAATTTCAGATATTAAATGGAAGCACACTTTGAAGTTCGGATCGAAAAGAAACACTTCGTCTGAAAAACAATATATATACCTAGGGTGAAAATAATCCTCAACTCAATCCCCAGGTTAGACGTCATATTAGTATAGTGTGAATGGTATATTTGGGTGGGGAGGGTGATACTTCGTCTAGTTATAAGGAAACCCTTTTCCCCACTTTAAATAAGTTTACTATTCATTTTGTATCAAAGAGTTTTTTTTTAAACATTTTGAACAGTTTTGAATGAAAAAAGAGTGATTGTGCGGGGAGGAAGGGGGGAAGGGGGGTGAACCTGACAAATCTATAAGCTAATGCTAGCTCACTTTAAACATATTCATGTTTGTTCTCTACTTTTTAGACCATCACAAGCAAGATAACTTAGTATTTAAATAAATAGAATCTAAAAATATCATTTTTTTTCCATACAGTTTTATTCAAAAATTCAAAAAAATATGATCCCATTGAGATCCCAATCTAAAAATTTGTACAAACATAGATGAAATACACAAGAATTTTTGAGAATTTTTTCAAAAAAATTCATTATATGTTTTTCGAGAAATTTAAATTTGAAATTTAAATTTCATTTTTTGAAAAAGAAAATTTTTATCAAATTAGTCATGTTGCATATTAGATTAAGCGGCAACTAACGTACTTTAAAATGTCATTTACCAAATTGTTCTATCTATATTTGGTGCCGAGTTATGGTCCCTTTTATGTACCCTTATACATGGAAAAACGAGGGTTTTTCCAAAGTTCAAAGTCTCATAAATGAAAAAATAATAGAGATAAAAATCCAAAAATTGAGACTTTTGATTACCTCAAGGGGTGCAATTGATGAGCCAAATGTGAAAGAAATACAAAAATGTAAGGTAAAATTTTTCTCAGATTTTGGATCACTTGACGTGGAATGACCCTTTTGCAGAACAGAAAGCTCGAAAAAAAGATTTTTCTTAATAAATATCTTATTGAAATTAAATTGTTACTTTTATTTCATTGTAAATGTACGCAGGTTTCCTCTCTATGTTGTTGCTTCACCGAAAAACTAGTATAGCGAATATATGATGAATGTGAAGTCCACGGCTGCGCAGTCCTAATGTGTAAAGTCGTGCGGTGCACAGCGACGCTGAGCTCTTCCGATTAAACAAGAAGTTCTGTCAAGAACTAAACGAGCCTACTTTCCCGTACATCGACATCGGCATTCTAGCATCTGATCATTATTCTCTTGATTATCTAAGACTAAAAATTATGTCAAACATACCTTTTTAGCACTTGAAGCTGATTTCTAAAAGCAAAATATACCTCTCTCATCAGATGAAATAGACACATAAAAAGTAAATAAATGAATAAATAAAGTTTTGTCGCACCTTTTAAAGAATGTAACTGTTACAGTTCTTCCGTAGAAAAATTCCTCAATTGTTTTCAAAAAAAAATTAAAAGTACAAAGTACATCAAAACACATTTTATCAAAGAAAGAAAAAAAAAAGAAAAAAAAGAAAAAAAAACTCGTCCGTTGATAAAATGTCTCGAATTTCACTTTTAATCCGTTGCCAGTTGTTAAATATAAATAAAGAATAAAATGTCCTAGTGAATGAAACATTTTTGTTACAAAAAAAATCGTCTGCCAAAAATAATAATAATAATAATAATAATAATAAATTCAATAAAACAAATGAATAAATAAACAAAAAATCGTCTGCACAGTCAGTCATTTTTTTTCGGACTGTTTACTCAAAAGTTATTAG
Organism: Uloborus plumipes; assembly: GCA_038373865.1. Classification (NCBI taxonomy): domain Eukaryota; kingdom Metazoa; phylum Arthropoda; class Arachnida; order Araneae; family Uloboridae; genus Uloborus; species Uloborus plumipes. Next base: position 5,521 of record JAXGGA010001267.1, read on the forward strand.
GGGTGACAGCTTGCTTGAGCGGTTCAATGTTGAACGAAAAATTGTTCAAATCGGAAATGTAAATACGGGAATGAAGTATCCTTGAAAAGTTCTTTCCAACAAAAAAAAGTTTGTTCAAATCGGACTGTTCATTAAAAAGTTAGTATCGCGGGACCGGTTATTTGAACGGCTCAAAGTTGAACCAAAAATTGTTCAAATCAAAAAATCAAATATGGGAATGAGCTGTACTCGCCGAGATCTTTCCAACAAAAAAAAGTTTGTCCAAATCGGAATGTTCATTCAAAAGTTATTAGGGGGGGACAGACAGACCGACAGACCGACCGACAGACCGACACACAAATTCCCCATCTCAATACCCTACTTTCAAATTTTTAATTTTTCGATATTCATTTTACCTCTTTATTTTTTTAACTTGGCGATATTTTTTGGACTTGGCGATATGTTTTTTAACTTGGCGATATTTTTTGGACTTGGCGATATTTTTTCGATGCATTAAGCTACTTTTAATACTTTTTTCGTCTTTCTTTTATTTTTAACGGGAAAGTAGGCTAAAAAGGTTCAAATTTAAAAAATATATAAATAAATAAATAAATAAAATTGAACTTTTAACTTTTCTAATGATGGGGGCAAAATTATGCTCTTTAGTGAAATAACCTGCCTTGTTCTGCCTATCTGAAAAGGAAAAATTCTTGCTTTGTTGTGTCTAATCATGCAACTGTTAAAACACTTTCCCATTGCGAACTCGTGATGCTAATGTATTGCAGACATGAGCATTTTTCTTCAAAATTCGGTGGCGGAAATGCTGTTTCGGCATATCTTATCGTTCAAGTATATGGGTGATTCTACGGTCAATGCGTTTTTTGTGTCCCCAAAGAAAAAATAATCTGTTTAATTTCACACTTTTTATATCACTAGTAGCCGCTATTTTTATGATTGTAGTGATAAGGGTCAGACGAAATTTCAATTCTTTGGGGGTTTATTGATACCAGGGGAAAATGCGTTGCCCAGGGGAGTGACACTATTGGCAGAATTCTGGTTTGATTTACTATTATTTCACTTATTTTTCGGTGTAAAATCAGAGTATGGACTCATTTCTATAAGACCTGTATTCAAAAAAAAATTTCGCGTTGTAATAAAATAAAAAAATCAATCTTGAAAACACGACATGTTGCATACAAGTCGCACCGCAGATCCCAAACAAAAATACTTCCCACATTATTTACGTTCATTCAAATTGCTTTCACAGGGGCAATTAAGATTAAAAATGAAATTAATTATGCTTATAACACAATTTTAATGTATATTTACCCTTTTTTGGAACAAAACTGCCAGGGGAGTGACGCCAGAGAAGTGACAAAATCACACATTACCTATAAAAACAACATCACGCGTTCTTCTTACCAGAACTTCACGTAAACCGTGATGTCTGCACACAATAAGCATTACATTATACATACGCACACTTATGTAACGATGAAATATAAAAAGTTATACTTACCAGGGGAAATACTACAGCGACTGGCGCAGTACGATTTGAGGCACTTTCAACGAGAACCGATGCAAATATTCGAATTTTTTTCAAACCTTACTTTTAACTTTACTCAGTATTACACTGGTTATTTGCAGTTAAGGTCATCCTTTTGCATTTTTTATGCTAAATTTCAGTCTTTGAAGTTCGCCAGGTGAGGGTGACACTGTTGATATGGCCCGTTAAAAAGTGTATTTTTTTTAAATAATAATAAATATTTTTTCAATGTTTAATGATGAAATATGTAATGTAAGTGTATGATTATGGCAAAAATCATTATGCCAAGTTAGCCAAAATTGAACGTCGAACATGTTTATATAAAAACTAGTATTTGGACAGACCAGGTAGTATACATTTATGACTATTTTTAGCTATACAGTCGACGCTCGATATAACGACCGTCTCCGTCCTACAGAAAACGGTCTTTATAACGAATGGTCGCTGTAAGAGGTAGAACATAGAGTATATTGGGATACAGTCGGGGGTTTTCTCACGGGTCATTATATTGGGATGGTCTTTATAACGTGTGGTCGTTATAACGAGCGTCGACTGTAAATGCTAAAATAAAATAATTGTAGTGCATTAATTGGGTGGTTCATATAAAATATAATAGACTGTAATGCTTAAACACACAAAAATATTAATAAAATCAGTTTCACATGAAGTTTTTCCATTAACCGTCTGAATTCAAATAGCATAGAATTACCCATATACGATTAATCATATGAGTTACAAAAAATTTCGATTCCTTATTTCATATCTTCTGGTAGATGTTGCATCATAATTTATGCAATGCCTTCTTTAGCACTTTTTAACAATTGTTCGTGGTGATTGACCACTCCATCACATTTTCATGCTGTTTACTTTTGTGTAATATTTACATTTTTTTTTTTTTTTTCAAAAATTTTGGTTAACTTTTTCGTTTCGAAAAGTCTGTACCTCAGAACCAGGCTAACGTAAGTTGGTTTTCGTAGTTTTTCAGGAGAATGCGAAAACGATTGTCGGATGTATGTATGTAAAGGATGGGACTCGTGCTCTTTTCATTCATCTAAATAATTGTGAAGGAATTTTTTTGAAAATAGAATTAACGTTTTCTTGGGTCGATGCGGAATAATGTTCTACATACAATGCAGCAAAAAAAAGTGAAAATCGCCATTTTTGGACTTACATCGTTCTGGTTCTGAGGTACAGAATGTGCATAATTACTCTATAAAATTTCATTTTCATTTTTTAGATCATCACAATTCAGCAAATAAAATTTTCCCATGTGTGTGTGTGTGTGTGTGTGTGTATTATTTATTTATTTTTTTATATAGATTTCTCACAATCTTGTGCATTGTGTCTCTCTCTATAGCCTGCTTTCTGTTACCACGCAAGAACTTCATTATTTCTTTATCAAATTCCACGACTTACCACTCATTTTGAAACTTAGTATGCCGCTATTGACGAAAAATAAAACTGTATGAAAATAGTTTTTTTTTTCAATGTTTTTTATTTCTCATTACTTCACTTCAAGGAATAGCGTCCAAGAACTAAGATGCAGTGGCGAGATTGAAAACAGGGTTGCGCGAAGATCGTAAGTTCGATCCTGCCGGTGTGTTTTGCCGCTTTTGATTGTGACATTTTTTTTTCACTGATTATTTTTGATCCAAATTTCAAAAAACTTATGATCAAAACACGTTGTAAGATTTTTAACCACAGTTGCACTGCTGCATTAAAATCGAAAAAGAAAACGTTTATTTTAGCATGGTAATTTAGTATGAGAAATGTTTCTTGAATGTGCTTCAGTTATTCATTTATTCTTTTGGTTGTTTCCTTTATCTCTATCTCTACTTAATAATAAAGCTGAAGGTGGGTCTGTCTTTCCTTCTTTCTGTCTGTTTCGCGCGTAGCGCCAAAACCGTTCGGTCGATTTTCATGACACTTGGCACAAAATTAGTTTGTAGCATGTAGTTTTGCACCTCGAAGCGATTTTTCGAAAATTCCATTTCGTTCTTTTTCTATTCGAATTCTTAGCGGAAATTTGATAAAATAGGGAAGAAATATTTCATACACATTTTCAAGTCTTATGTCATTCGAAAGCTTGAAATTTTCTGCACAAAATGAAGTTTTTTCGAAGTTTCTACGATCATCAGGAGAGCTGTAACAATTGTTTTTAGAATCCCGGAATTCAAGGCTTACCTTCAGTAAAGCAAGCCAAACGATTCTAAAATGGTTAAGCTCGAGAATAAAATTTGTTTGAAACTAGAGATGAAATGAATTATTTTATCAACGGAAATCAACTTTTCATGTTGTTACCATGGTTACGTGTTCATACTTATTTTTGTTTCGTTCTTTTTCCAGCGTTGCCAGACGTAGTATTTTTGATACTACGGTAGTATTTTTTTGGCCCAAATAAGGAGCGTAGTATTTTTCTGGCAACCCTGTTTCCAATATACTAATGACTTAATTAAACGATTTGGCGGATTTTTTTTTTTTTTCATTTTCATAGATTTCGCATTTCAGCAATATTGATTTTGGCAACGTTTGGAAACAGTAGTAGGCGCGTCTGTCGCCCATTTAGCGAGAAAGGGGTACCCAAAGCACAAAGATTAACCAAATATCGTATAAATTGCGACATTGCATCGTTCTTTTTAAAGTGTTTCATTTCGGCAAGTGAATTGTTTTGTTTTTAAAGCTAGGAAAGGAAACTTTCTTCTTCTTTCAAATTTTGGCAAGATTTCTGTTTGTTTCTGTAAGCAACAAAATTGTTCTTATTTTCTCTTTTGGCTTATTTTTGTGCATCTCCCCTTGGGGTTGCATTCGAATGTCCCAAGGGGGTGTTTTACCCCTTTTATGGAGTAAATCAATCAGTGTTAATTTCAAAGCAGACACAAGTGATATGAATTGGCGCGACCGCTTGGCGATATATCGCCAAGCCTTCGGTCGCCAAGTAGTAGTCGCCAATTTGGCGATTTTTTTAAATTTTTTGGGGGGTTCAGTTTGGCGCTATTGGCGATATTTTGCGAAAAATCCACTGAATGATGTTAAAATCGGCGATATATAGGAGATTAATGCCGGCCACCTTGTCTAGTGGTCAGAGTAGTCTGCCATGGATGGTGTGGCCCCGGGTTCGAGTCCCGGCGTGGGCATGGATGTGCTTTCTCTCTCCTGTCCTTGTTCTTTCTTTGTGTATGAATGTGTTGTTGTGTGAAAGGTTGCCTACCCTATAAACGGGTACTTATGGCATGCGTGAACTGTGGAAGTCGGACTTCACACCAAATAACGGTGCAGTTGGAAAAGTAAAGCAGCTCACCCCAAATTGCCAGCCTAGCTGGCACACGACAGAAAAAAAAGAAAAAGGAGATTAATCATTGTAAAACATTTTTTTGCATTGTTTCGTCGCAAACTAGGGATATAAATGTTTGAATTGTTATCTTGATCACTCCAAGCACTATTTTATCACTTAATAAGTCATCTACTAAGAAATTTACACGTAAAAGGAAGTAGTGTGGGGTCCATACCAGATTTTTATATCATATACTTTGAAGGAATTATTGTTGAATTATAACTAAAATAAAGAGCATTTTTTCTGCTATATCAATTATTTTACAAATGAACTTTTAATTTTATACCACGGGCAAAGCCGTGCTGGTACCGCTAGTATTTCATAAAATAACGAAAGTAAGGCATCATTTCATTTTCTTTCAAATCGGAGAAAAATCACAATTCACTTTGTGCCTGTTTTCAAAAAAATTACTCTTAAAAAAACTTGATTTTTTGAATTAGTGCTGTCAAGCGCGAATGCTTCGCGCGAATCTAGTAGATTTTAATAATTTAGGTAAAAATGCTGCTTTGTTTTTTGTTTTGCAATAAGAATAATCTGTGAGTGCGTACTTTCGTACAAGCAGGGCTTTTCAAAACTTATTATTATTATTATTATTTAATTTCTTAGTTATTTGTTTGCGAAAAAGTGGTAAGGTCTAGTTACCGTGGTAAGGGAGCATCATTTGACAACCACAATATCACTTCGAAATGGTTGAGCTGGCAGTAATTCTAATGCTATTTTTTATAAATACTACTTATTTATTTCTTTTTTATTCCTTAAGGAAGTAAAAAATAAATAACTTTTTTTTTTCAAAAAGGGAAAAAAATTCTGTCCTACAAAATTTGTGCCTTTTTACGTTTTTTTTTTTTTTTTTTTTTTCTTTCTTTTTTTCTTTTTTCACGGCTCTGAATCGATCCGCACACTCTTTACGTGCTTTCTTCAAAAAAAAAAAAAAAAATAGATATATCCCTCTCGGCACCCTGGACCTCATATGAGGCTCCTACTTTTGAACTCAATTTTGGAAGCAGTAAACACTTAAAATGATTTTTTTTTTCCCGTCAGTGACTCCACCTATTCATGTAGATCACATATGAGGCTCCTAAGTGAAAAAAAAATCATTTTAAGTGTTTACTTCTTCCAAAATTGAGTTCAAAAGTAGGAGCCTCATATGAGGTCCAGGGTTGCCGAGAGGGATATATATATATAGTAAATAAATAAACAAAATAAATAAATAAAGAAAAAATAAAAGGAAAACAAAGTAAATAAGTAAATAATAACGAATAAACCATAAAAATGTTAACATCAAGTGAAATCAGTTTTTTTTTTTTGCTTTTTTTTGTACATGTTGTATGCTCTGTTATTAGATCAAATGTAGACTGTGAAATTAGATTTAATGTGATTATATATTTCACGATGAATAACTAATTAAAAATGTGTATATGCTCATTTATATTCATAAATATATTTCTTAAAAAATGTATAGACATCTTACAAAACAATACCATAGAACAATATCTATATCGTTTAGTATAGTTGCTTTTTATGGCTACATAAATGAGTATTGAGTATTCGGCTTTGTCTTTTTCAAATGTGCCTCAAAGTAATTTGTACCCAACAGTAAAACAATAGTGTCAAGCTGTTTATTCAGTGTAAGATGTATTCAGTGTACACATATATACACTAGCGCAACCAGAATTAACTTCTGGGGCGTTTTTTAAAATTAAATCAGTCCTAACATGTGCATAAATTCCTATTTTAGGGTTGGTAACAAGGATTAAAACAAAAGCCTCTGTGGTTTGTTCATAAACTTAATTCCCTTCGCTGCGCCACTGAATGCTTCGAAAGTTTGTTTTTTTTTGTCAAAATAAAATATGCGTAACTCATTAATAAATGTCATTAAGTGTAGATTTTTACTAAGCACAAAATGCTTACACGTTTTTTTAAGTAAATTTAATGCAAAACTTTTTTTTTTAAATCTCAGTCTATTTGTTACCTTTTTAACTAATTTTTTTATGAGGGATAAAATTCTCAAGTTGCCGTATAGAGCAACGAATTTCGTCGAAAAATCAAATATGGGTGTGCGTTAGGGGGGAGCGAAAAACAAAAATTTTGGAATTTTATTCTGTAATATCAGGCAAAAGCTGTGCATGCGTAAGTACAAAACACATGTAAAATATTATCAAGTTTGAACAACTCCTTTAGGGTCCTACCAGGGCTTGAATTTCTCTAAAAATACGAAAAAAATGTCGATTTTCAAAAAACATTTTGAAAATATAAATAATCACCATTTTTGTTCTAATACCATTAAAATGCTTTCTTTTAACACTCTTTTCGTGCATCTTCAAAATTATTTACATTCAATTCAGTTTTAAGTTCGTACATAAACCGTAAAGTTCCGTGAAATTAACCAAAAATTGACTTTTTTATATTTCGTTACATTAACAGCCCAGAACGCACCACAAGGAGGTAGTTGCATTTCGGGTATCATTCTGCCTTTCCCATCCACCCAGCCACGTTGTTTACATATTTTCAACACATTTATATGGATGCAATTGCTATCTGATGTTAAACAGGTTTCTTCTTTTGAATCAAAGTTTGAAGTTTGACTCATGACTCAGTTTTTACATTGACGATTGCGAGCATAAAGTTTTTCATTTAAATTCATATCTTGTCTCGTCCTTCAACAGCAATCTGCCATTTTCACTAACCAGTTTTGAACCCTTAAAACAGTCGGAGTGTAGAAGAGGTATACTTATTGAATCACTGATAAAGTGCAATTTGTTTTTAAAAAGTTAACTTATTAACGTTGCAAGAACTCGGTGGAAGATATCGAAGCTTTAAAAACGGATTTAAAAAACGGATAAAAGTACTTGATGGACATTGTCAATGTAATACAGAAAGAAAAAAGTGACTCTAATCTCACTATCAAAAATTGGAGACCTTTCAGTTATTAGCTTTCATTAATTTGAGCTGACAGTGTTATGACTTTCAAGCTGAGTTTCTAATGAGATAAAGATACTCGTCAGTTATATCAATAAAAAATACGCTTCTGTATAGTTCAAGAAATTAGGAAGTTAAAAAAAAAAAAGAAAGAAAATTTCCGTGAAAGAAAATTGCCATGGAGCTGTAATCATATTAAAAATGGCACATTCTATAAAAGTTTAAAACTATAAGAATAAATTGATTGGTCAACGTGTGTTTACTTTCCTCCCATTAATGATATCAATTAAAAAAATCTCAGTTTGAACTTTCAAAACTTAATATTGATCATAAAAGTTCTTATTTAGTTATCAAAGTGTTTTCTGATGTTGTATGCCTTTCCATAACCCAACTCCTTTACAGTTTGACTATCGTCCACTGCCATGGCCAATTACAAGTTCTCAAAATTAACAAAGCAGGCATTTCTTCGAATCAGCTGATCCACGAAGAAGAGAAGATCATCAATTAAATAAATTATAGATTGTGTAACTTTCATTATACATACAATTCCATGTTTCACGCAGATTTTCTTTCTTTTTCTTTAATTTCTAATTTCTTGAACCATTATATTATTTGAAGATATAACTGACGAGTATCTTCATCTCATTAGAAATTCATCTTGAAAATTAACAGATTCATAGCTCTGTTTGCTCGAATTAACGAACGCTAATGACTGAAAGGTCTCAGATTTTTGATAGTGAGATCAGGGTCACTTTTTTCTTTTTGTATTACATTGACAGTGTCCATCAAGTACTTTTACGCGTTTTTTAAATCCGTTTTTGAAGCTTCGATATCTTCCACCGAGTTCTTGCAACGTTAATAAGTTAACTTTTCAAAAACAAGTTGCACTTTATCAGTGATTCATTAAGTATACCTCTTCTACACTCCGACTGTTTTAACGGTTTAAAACTGGTTAGTGAGACGGTTGACTGCTACTGAAAGAAAAGACAAGATATGAATTTAAATGAAAAACTTTATGGCTCGCAATCATCAATGCAAAACTGAGTCATAAGTCTAACTTCAAACTTTGATTCTAAAGGAGAAACCTGTTGATAAGAAATTGCATACGTATAAATGTGTAGAAAATGTGTAAACAGCAGGGCTGGGTGGATGGAAAATGCAGAATGACACCCGAAATGCATCTACCTCCTTGTGGTGCATTCTGAGCTGTTAATGTAACGAAATATAATTGAATCGTTTATTTCGAAAAGGTAACATCTCTATTTTGATCTCCTCTGTCTCTTTAGAAAATTAAACAGTGCACGGTTATATTTTTGAATGTCATAATCAATGAAAAAATGCCTTTAGTTAAGTACACAATTATTGCAATAATTTACCAAATAACCATTGATTATGACATTCAAAAATATAACCGTGCGCTGTTTAATTTTCTAAAGAGACAGAGGAGATCAAAATAGAGATGTTACCTTTTCGAAATAAACGATTCAATTGCATTTACAACTAAAAGCTGCATTTTGCCCATTCATTTCAAAAAATAGAATCTGGACAACAAAAAAAGAATTATTGCTATGTGCAAAAAATGGTAAAAAAAAGTCCATTTTTTTTGGTTAATTTCACGGAACTTTACGGTTTATGTACGAACTTAATACTGAATAGAATGTAAATAATTTTGAAGATGCATGAAAAGAGTGTTAAAACGAAGCATTTTAATGGTATTAGAAAAAAATGGTGATTATTGTTATTTTACAAAAATTTTTAGAAAATTGACATTTTTTTCGTATTTTTTGAAAAATTCAAGCTCTGGTAGGACCCTAACGGAGTTGTTAAAACTTGATAATATTTTACATGTGTATTGTACTTACGCATGCACAGCTTTTGCCGGGTATTACAGAATGAGATTCCAATTTTTTGTTTTTCGCTCCACCCTAGTGCGCGTGCACCTAATACTAAGGGAGATTCCAACATTTTAAATTTTGATTTTGCTACATCACATTTATATCTCCAAAGTTCTCGAATCATTGGACAAAAGATGTAGAATAGGGGAATTTTTGAGATCACATTGACTTCCAATTCGAATCGGCATCAATATGTTGAGGCTTTCAGGACCGATGAGAGGTTCTTTTACCATGCTCTTCATGTAGTAAAGTGAGAGATGAGGCCAAATGTTTTTTTTTTGGGGGGGGGATCCCTGTGTTCCAATCAATGAGAGCGCGCCTCGCCACTGAAAAAAGGCGTGCAACAGATGTTTGCACAACGACGCCGATCAGGCTCAAGGCCCGATTTCCTAGGAGTCAAATCGTCGATCTCTGGCGAGGCGACAGACACCACCGCCTTCTGCGCATGCGCCTGAGCCGCAGGGTGACGTCGCTTCATGCCACGCTCCAATCAAACTGGTTCTGATTCCAGCGTGCGTCGCGCCCAGCGTCAGCGACGATTCTAGGAAACCGGGCCTTCAGTGCTGCTCTGGTGAAGTCTCCAATCCTTATTGGGACGTGTAATTGAGTGCGCTGAAAATCTCGAAGTTAATTAAATTTAACCTTCAGGAACCGGTGGTACACATGTTGTACCATAAGACTTTTTTCTTTAGAGGACAAAGTTGAAATTTTCATTCAAACCCTTTGGAGCCGGGGATTTTTTCAAGGTTTCATACATCTGGTACGACAGTTATACCTTCTCTTTTCAAAGGAAAAGAAATCTGTGGTTCAACTGTCGTACTACCTGGGTCGAAAGAAAACTTTCTATATGGACAGCCCGGATCCAAAAAGTAAAACTGTGGTCCAACGTGACGATTTTTAGTGATAGGGCCCCAGCAAAAGAATTCGCCACGGTTATACCCATTTCATTAAAATATAGTTATTGGCTAAGAAAACTAGCGTACATTACTTATTTTTGAGAGTAATAAAAAATTTAACAGAAGAATGAAAGGGTGGGGTGGGGAGTTGCTTTTATGTATGAGCAAGCTAAATAGGTTCAAATTAAAAATTCACACGCATCCTGAAAAATAGCCATTGAATATTGGATGTGGAGTCGGAACATTTTGGTTATACTTCAAGACAAGTTTAAGCACCACTTCCAGTCGCAGGCGCGGATCGAGAGGAGGGGTGGGGGTCATGGGATCATGACATCCCCCCCGCCCTTTTTATTAATTATTAAAATTATTTTATTATTTAAATTATTTTTTCCAGTTTAAAAAAAATATCTACGTAGTTTTATGTTTATTCAAAGCATCCTTGAAAAAAAATTATTCAACACATAATTTTCTGCCGGTTGATTGGCGAAATTTGACTGATTATAAATAAAAGGAAATGCTCATGTTTTTGTATTCCAATTTTTAAGTTCGGGAATTTAATAATTTTTATATTAATGTCCTATAAATATAAGCCGTGAGGGTAATCTTTTAACCCCTTCCAGGCTCATTTTATTTCGGGATTACGGATCAAAAAATGTCAATTTTTTTTATGCTTATTTTCATGCATACATATCTTTTTAAACATAATAGCATCATTCGCATGCAACATTTCCTAAAAATAAATGTAAAAATATGTATTTAAATAAATGAGTATTTACCTGCAAAGTTGGCTTTCTGTATGGCAGAAATCATTATACTTTGGACTCGGCGCCTATACTCTTATCTTAAATCTACAGCTCAAAACACTGTATAGTTATGTTATCTAGTAGCAACAATAGTAAATAAAAGCATCCGAAACCATAAAAGGGACATGTGAAATTATTCTTGAAAGACTGGTTGTGCAGCGTTAATTTTCACCGTGCCCGAGCTACACTCGGGATGAGCCAGAATGGAACATTTCGCTTGCCCGAGTCCAGCTCGGGATAAGCCGGGAAGGGGTTAATATACTATTCAGTTTGAAGCCCTATAAAAAAAAAACTATTTGTTTTGTTTTTAAACTGTACTCCTACCTCTCATACTGCATGTTATAGTGTAAGAATTTCAGAAAATTACATTTATTTTCTATTGATAAAATTATTCAAAGTTTCTTGCTGAAGATATTTTAAAAAATAATATTAAGAAAATATCTTTTCCGCCGATTAATAGGCAAAATTTTGCCGATTATTAATAATCGGCAAGTTTCCAATCATGGCCGATTAAACGGTGCATCCCTAGTACTGATATAATTTTCTTCTGCGTCTAGTGAATTCCATTATCTTCACAAGAGTCATTATCATTTGAAAAGGGGGGGGGGCAGGGATCTCGCAACTAAAAACAAAGGATTTTCTTTCCATTCCTGTTTTGGTGAAAGGTATTTTTGGTTGGCATGGGTACTTATAATCTTTTTCTAGTTCCAGGGGCCCTACTCTCATTGTATCGTCAATATAGTCGATACCGAGAATACGAGTTTTTTGTGCCCCGTGACGTCACATCTCGTGAGACATGAATAATCGCTAATCTCAAAGCCACTTCTAATTTAAGGTATCTAGAATCGCACCGAGAAGTTTACGACAGGGTAAGAAGATGTGAGATGCCTTCCTCGGCAGTGAGAAGCTGTTTGTTTATTCCATTTTGTCTCAACGCGGAGTGTGCCATAATGTTTATAAGTTCTGAAAATGTGGTTTAGTATGTTTTTACATTGAGAGTCAAGATTTTTTCCTTATTTTGAGTTTGAATTTGGGAGAGGCATCCATTTATCGGCAGTAATTGGAACTCTGCAACTTTGCCGATTGTCTATAATCATCTTATTTTACTGAGAAATTGGCCAAAATTTTGCAAATTGAAATTACTTTAAGGTATGCCCAAAACTTAAATTTATATATTTACTTAATCAGGGTGTCGATCTAACCCAAGGGGGAGGGATACATTTTCTTTAGTAAAATGAGCTCTTTACTCAAATTCTATTTTCTACCAGGGGAGGGGGGGGATCACTTCGTTTTTATCGTATCGTATTTAAGTTTAATTTTTCCGCACAGAATAATTGAATCATCGTTTTTCAAATCTTAAAATGATAGCAAAACCATAAAACATGAATTTGTTTCTTTCAATTCTCCAGCATAAAATGTTTTAAATGCATTTTGAAAAAAAAATCCGCTGACATGTGATTTAGGATCTCCATTGTTCTCTTATGCATTACCCCAAAAATAGGGACTTGTACTTAATATTTAGAGAGTGAATATATATCTCTTATTGCGAAAAGGCCAAAATATCGTGAAAAGCAAAATTGAGTCTATCAAAATTATTGCAAAAGCGCAGCACATGCAGTAATTTTCACCCTTCTCAAACAACAAATGTTTTAAATACACATTTTGAAAAAGTGATACCTAGACACAGGGCACGACTTTGTAGGATATTGAGCACGAGCTTTATGTGCTGCCCCTCCCACCCAACTAAAAACAATTTTATGAAGTAGTAAAACATTTTGGATTTCAAGTTTTCGAAAGAGTATTTTTAAATTTATTTTTTATCTTGTCATAGTGCGATATGAAATTTCTCCATTTTAAAAACTTTGATTTAAGGCCTTTTTTTGCCCTGCCCAGACTTGTGATTTTTCTTTACTTAGCATTTAAAGACTGAAAATACAACTATTATTGCGAAAACAAAAATGAGTTACGCAAAAAGGGGACTTTTACTTAAAGCCTGAATTTTTAAAACTATTATTGCGATAAAGTCAAAATATCGCTGAAAACAAAGCCATGAAGTTAAATGATTTAATTTAACAAATATTTTTAAATATTAGTATTATTTTTTTGAAGTATTTATAAATTTTTTCATGTTTAGTCGAAGCATTTGATACATTGAAATGAATTCGTATAATGTATTTCGACACTTTACTTCGTTTACGCTTGTATGCTCGTATGTGTTGAAAAGATGTACTAATTGTGCTTTCTAATATTTTTAAATTCCTGAAACACACCTTAATCTGCCCGAATGCTTTTAATATTTGGCTCTCGAATCTTTTTGCCATCTATTTCTGAGGCTAAGATAACCAGAAAGTTAAAGCAAAATGCACACGCAAATGTTGATGTAACGCGAGTGAGATATACTAAAAATACTGTCATTTGATTGGTCAATCGTTTTTCCTTCTCGATACGCGGTAGAAGGAGAGAAAATTCTCGCTTGGGCACATTAGGGCTTTCAGATTAGTACAAAATTTGACAAGTGACTACTTTTTCGGCTATTCTTGCTTGTCGTGAGTAAGTAATAGACGTCACTGGAAGTTCCAGGAAGTTTCAGAGTAGGGCCCCAGGGGCCCTACTCTCATTGTATCGTCAATATAGTCGATACCGAGAATACGAGTTTTTTGTGCCCCGTGACGTCACATCTCGTGAGACATGAATAATCGCTAATCTCAAAGCCACTTCTAATTTAAGGTATCTAGAATCGCGCCGAGAAGTTTACGACAGGGTAAGAAGACGTGAGATGCCTTCCTCGGCAGTGAGAAACTGTTTGTTTATTCCATTTTGTCTCAACGCGGAGTGTGCCATAATGTTTATAAGTTCTGAAAATGTGGTTTAGTATGTTTTTACATTGAGAGTCAAGATTTTTTCCTTATTTTGAGTTTGAATTTGGGAGAGGCATCCATTTATCGGCAGTAATTGGAACTCTGCAACTTTGCCGATTGTCTATAATCATCTTATTTTACTGAGAAATTGGCCAAAATTTTGCAAATTGAAATTACTTTAAGGTATGTAAGAATGAAGGCTTTCACGGCCGGAGTAAATACTAGTTACGGATTCCGGGCTGTTGTGCCGTGGTCTGGATGACTTTGATCCATACGTTTCGATCGCAACTGCGGCGATCATCTTCAGTGGGTGTCGTTGATTTATTTGGCGACTGATGCGAAATTTCGAACTGCTGCAAGATTTTAAATTGAAAACGCAGCGCCTTCTACCTTCCGGCTCGGGATTGACAGATGACTGGATGCCAAAGCTTGTTAACTTTTACTTCTTCCTCCTTCTTGTTAAAATTGTTTGGGTGTTTGAAAATTTCAATGGCCTCTCTATGCAATCTGGGGAAAAAATTTGAAGTCCGTGAAATTATTTTGGCCTCTTTGAATTTTATATCATGTATTCCATTACTGAAAGTGTGCTCCGCGATCGCCGACTTTTCAGTCTGACCCAGCCGGCAATTTGATATAAAATTCAAAGAGGCCAAAATAATTTCACGGACTTCAAATTTTTTCCCCAGATTGCATAGAGAGGCCATTGAAATTTTCAAACACCCAAACAATTTTAACAAGAAGGAGGAAGAAGTAAAAGTTAACAAGCTTTGGCATCCAGTCATCTGTCAATCCCGAGCCGGAAGGTAGAAGGCGCTGCGTTTTCAATTTAAAATCTTGCAGCAGTTCGAAATTTCGCATCAGTCGCCAAATAAATCAACGACACCCACTGAAGATGATCGCCGCAGTTGCGATCGAAACGTATGGATCAAAGTCATCCAGACCACGGCACAACAGCCCGGAATCCGTAACTAGTACTTTAAGGTATGCCCAAAACTTAAATTTATATATTTACTTAATCAGGGTGTCGATCTAACCCAAGGGGGAGGGATACATTTTCTTTAGTAAAATGAGCTCTTTACTCAAATTCTATTTTCTACCAGGGGAGGGGGGGGGGGATCACTTCGTTTTTATCGTATCGTATTTAAGTTTAATTTTTCCGCACAGAATAATTGAATCATCGTTTTTCAAATCTTAAAATGATAGCAAAACCATAAAACATGAATTTGTTTCTTTCAATTCTCCAGCATAAAATGTTTTAAATGCATTTTGAAAAAAAAAAATCCGCTGACATGTGATTTAGGATCTCCATTGTTCTCTTATGCATTACCCCAAAAATAGGGACTTGTACTTAATATTTAGAGAGTGAATATATATCTCTTATTGCGAAAAGGCCAAAATATCGTGAAAAGCAAAATTGAGTCTATCAAAATTATTGCAAAAGCGCAGCACATGCAGTAATTTTCACCCCTCTCAAACAACAAATGTTTTAAATACACATTTTGAAAAAGTGATACCTAGACACAGGGCACGACTTTGTAGGACATTGAGCACGAGCTTTATGTGCTGCCCCTCCCACCCAACTAAAAACAATTTTATGAAGTAGTAAAACATTTTGGATTTCAAGTTTTCGAAAGAGTATTTTTAAATTTATTTTTTATCTTGTCATAGTGCGATATGAAATTTCTCTATTTTAAAAACTTTGATTTTTGCCCTGCCCAGACTTGTGATTTTTCTTTACTTAGCATTTAAAGACTGAAAATACAACTATTATTGCGAAAACAAAAATGAGTAACGCAAAAAGGGGACTTTTACTTAAAGCCTGAATTTTTAAAACTATTATTGCGATAAAGTCAAAATATCGCTGAAAACAAAGCCATGAAGTTAAATGATTTAATTTAACAAATATTTTTAAATATTAGTATTATTTTTTTGAAGTATTTATAAATTTTTTCATGTTTAGTCGAAGCATTTGATACATTGAAATGAATTCGTATAATGTATTTCGACACTTTACTTCGTTTACGCTTGTATGCTCGTATGTGTTGAAAAGATGTACTAATTGTGCTTTCTAATATTTTTAAATTCCTGAAACACACCTTAATCTGCCCGAATGCTTTTAATATTTGGCTCTCGAATCTTTTTGCCATCTATTTCTGAGGCTAAGATAACCAGAAAGTTAAAGCAAAATGCACACGCAAATGTTGATGTAACGCGAGTGAGATATACTAAAAATACTGTCATTTGATTGGTCAATCGTTTTTCCTTCTCGATACGCGGTAGAAGGAGAGAGAATTCTCGCTTGGGCACATTAGGCCTTTCAGAGTAGTACAAAATTTGACAAGCGACTACTTTTTCGGCTATTCTTGCTTATCGTGAGGGAGTAATAGACGTCACTGGAAGTTCCAGGAAGTTTCAGAGTAGGGCCCTAGGAGAGAACAACGACTCCGGGGCTGATTGTTGCGTCCTTGGTACTCGGTGAAAAGATATCTATTTCCATTTTACTTGAAGTTTGTTGATTCAGTGATTATTCGTGTTGTCCGATGTTCCGTGTAAATCCGGACTTTAATATCCATAAAAAGTTTGAGATACAGAATTCTGTGTAATCCTTAAACAAGAGTTATTTGGTGAACAACTATGAGCAGAGCATTCTAAAATGTATGATATACTGCTCAAACAGTCTAGTTACTCAGTAGAGGGCGCCCGGAAGTCAATTGCTCTTTACATGTGATGTAAGTGGCGCCATCTATTGGGTAACCAGATTACTTGAACGATAGGTCATGATTGTACATTGAGGTAATACCCAATCATTCTTTTTTTGCTTCGAATCCATGTCTTCGTAGGTGCGGAAATCAAACAACACTTGAGCAAAAAGGATTTAATTTCTCAAACATGAAGTGCAGCGAAATATAGGGCAAATACATAAAATTTATTATTTATTATACTTTTTACTACATAAATCATTTTTCTACAAATTTTATTAACACCAAGCATTACACAAATCAATCGCGGTTATACAATCGACGTTTAAATGATGATTTTCATTTCATTGTACAATACAAAGAGAAGAGAGCAATGTTTGAACAACGAGATAAAAAACATATTTTTTTTCAAAAAGAAATGTATATACATATATATTTTTGACTGCTTAAATATTTTCTTGTGCAACAGAAACTAGCTATAAATGTTTATACAGAAGAGCTGTCCACAAAAGATGTCACGCTTTGACGGGGGGTTGCGAAATTGTCACAGTTTGGGACAAAGAGGAAGGAGGGGGTAACGAGAAATGTGACACTCACGCGTTTTGTAAAAAAAAAAAAATGTTTATAAAATACTGTGTGACGTGTGATAAAAGAGGGGAGGGGAGTCAAAATGTTGAAAAAAGTGTGACATCATTAATGGACGGTCCCGAGTTACAATTTTTGACTACTATTTAATGGTCACTTTTTTTAGTTGGCTTATTCCTTATGTTTCCAATATTCTTTTTTTTCTCTCTCTCTTTGGACAAGAAGAGAAAAGGTTGAAACTTTTTGTGGTAAAAAGCTCTTCATGATTAAGAACGAATTTTACAAAGTCAAAGTGTACAAAGTAAAATTCGTATTCAACAATAATCTCGCCATTTGGTCGCATGGGTTATGATATTCTTCAGAAACAACAAAAAATATCAAGTTCAGTTTCAATCTTGAGAAATGCTGCCAGTATAACTACTACGAGACATCAAATTCAATAGTAAGAGAATTTTAAGAACCAACTTATGTAAATAGAAAATGGCAACGCTAATGTACAAATGGAATGAGCTGGGTAACTTGCTGAACTGTGCATGCGGTTGCTTTCGTGCTGGTGATCTGGAAAAGACAGAATATAGTTGTAAGTTTATGACTTTTTTTACATGTATGCATGATTTTTTTTCTCCAAATTTTACGTGCACTTTCATTTGAAACACAAGTTCTTAAAGTAAAAACAATTAATACGCTCATTCGTTTGAGAAGTAAAAATTTCAAAAAAAAAAAACATACTTTTGGGAAACGGACTTATTGAAAAGCATTTATCAATCGTCCTTCTGTATATATGTAAAGTAGTTTGTACTGACATATAACGCAGAGCCAAAACTTCTAAGTCCAGATAGCTGAAATTTGGAACATAGGTTAATTAAAACAAGACACCGCACAGTGGTGAGTTGTACCGTACCATTGTGCGGTCTCTCACTGGGTGTTCTAACTCTATACCAGCTAACAGTTTTTTGGCTCTCTTTGCTTCTATAACAGGATAAAAATAGAGATTTTTAAATAATTTTAGGGCAATTCCTAGATTAGCAAGCGGCCACGCGAAGAGTCTCTCATTCATTGAGGGCAGGAAAATCTTCGACGTCTGCTCTAAATGCAAAACCCAGCAGGCTTCTCCTGAGCACATCCTGGACTGTCTAGGACTTTGCAAAGAAGATATCTTTGATTCACCTCTTCTTGTCCTCGATTTCCTCCGGGTCAATGGTTTGATGGACCTTGTCTGATTTCGTCAGACATTTGGAGGATTAGTCTCAACTCAACATAGTCATTGCACCTCGGATGATAGTTTGTAATTGCACTGTTTGGGATCTGAGGCAGGTGAAAGTCGGGCCATAGAAGAATTCTGGCCGTAACTATTCCTCAGCAATTGATAAGCAGTGTCTCTAATTTTTACAGTCATACAAATCATTCGAAGTAACAGACTGAGATGGTTCGGCCACGTCTGGAGAACACCTGATTGACCCTATCGAGTGAACACTTTTAAGAGCATTGTGTTATCCCGTGCCCGATGATACCAAAAACGACCCTAAAACTAAAAATAAAAAAACTGGCAAAAAGTTGCCTTGGGTCGTTTGAATTGGAAGAAACGTGTTGTAGAGTCAACTGAAGATCTATAAACGGTTGTTACGCCCTTAACCCGTTCGGGCTCTGAAGTCCCGCTTATATTAATTTAGTATTATGAATCCTAAATGGCTGTAATCATGCTGAAGCTTATACCACTCTTTGTACTTCTCTGAGAGACCGACAGATGGTACCTGCAATCGGAAACAGTTTCCTTAGGGTCCTAAGGAGTAGGGGGCCTTAGACCCTACTGATTTTCAAAATTTGCTTAATTAATTTGGGACATAAATGGTTAAAGATGAAGAAGAGTGAGAATTCCAAATAATTACCATCCACAAGAAACGTATCCGTCGTTGCCATTCCCACATCCTGTGCTCTTTCCGTAATCTCGAAATCTCCAGTAGTCTCATCTTGGCTCAAAGGCTTGCTGGTCCCGTCATCTGGCTCAAGCCAGTCGTAGTCAAATAAGACGTAGTCGTCTCCAGACTCGTCAGTATCCCCGTAGTTGTTGTTCATCGGGTGA
Organism: Uloborus plumipes; assembly: GCA_038373865.1. Classification (NCBI taxonomy): domain Eukaryota; kingdom Metazoa; phylum Arthropoda; class Arachnida; order Araneae; family Uloboridae; genus Uloborus; species Uloborus plumipes. The sequence continues at coordinate 25,112 of JAXGGA010001267.1, forward strand.
TGGGTGGGCAGGTGGAACTCGTGCCAGGGGGGCAGCCCATTGGGGGTCGTCGTCTGCCGGCTGTACACTCGACTCAGGGGCAAGTCGACGTCGGTGTCGGGTCGATATCGGGGGTCGTGCTGTTGGGGAGTCGACGCAGTGCACGAGAACAGAGCGACGAAAAGGGCGAAGGATGCAGCTCTCAGCTCCTGTAAGAGAGAGATTGCTTTTGAACAACTGTGATTGCAAAAGAATACTTCTCATTTTTCACTCCAGGATCCCCTGTACCTACCACAACACGCGCTTTAACTAGTTGGATGAGGCCCTGAGGAGCGCTCTGTTCTTTTGATCCAGACCAAAAGCCGAGAAAACCCCTGGTCTAGTACACCAGTAGGTGTTGATTCACTGTGTTGGACAGATTTTGCAATGCAAAAAAAAAATGAATGCATGTGAAAAAAAAAAACTTAAATACAACAACGGATTACATCAAGTCCGTGTGGGGTTAATTACTACCAACCCCCCCTCGCCCGACTTTGAGAAATCATTGAAAGTCGTTGTAGTTTTTGCTGCTTTCCGACGAAATTTGCATCGAGTTGGCACCCTTTGACCCCCCCCCTCCCCTCTCTTGGAAAAAATTTTTAATGACGAGCTGGATGCCATGTTTATTTAAAATCTTTAAAGTAAAACATCTTTGTCGTAGCCCCCCCCCCCCAATACCCTAAAAAATGTCGATTTCTCAGGAATCTACAAGACAAGTACTCTAGCATTGTGCTCCGGAACCGGTGTGCCGCGACAAACTTCATGGTGTACCGCGGTATTTTCAGAACTTCAGTAAATTAAGATCTTAGATGTATTTTACCTGCACAAAGCTTCAGACAGTGTGCAAGACTGGTCCATTATTTCAAATTTTTCCAGGGAGGAATGTGTATATTCAGTACATTATATCGGGAAAAAAATTCGCCCAATTACTGTAAAGGCCTTTAATTTCGCGGGCCGTAATTTTCGCGAAAATGAATATATCGGTGATTTCGCGGGCCGAAAATTTCGCGAATTTTGCATGTACAGAACCGAAAGTTGAAAAAGTCCAAAGTAAAAAAAAATTCGCGAGGCCTAAATTTTCGTGATTACGAAGGGCTCGCGAAAATCGCGAAAATTAAGGCCTCGCGAATAAAAAGGCCTTTACAGTATATGAAAAAACATTAATTCGTCAAAGCCAAGGGAGGGGAAGTCGCCCCTAAAATGACGATCCTGTTGCAAGAGGTCACATTATAATGTTGCTATTAAAATTAAGTTCTTCAAAAAAAATGCACCCTGATGGTGAATGACTTTACCAGCGTGTGTATGGAAATCATACGGGGAACAATAGGCTCTGGTGCAAGGTGGTCAGCATATCACCTGTTGAACGACACAATTAGGATGTGACATTGGCAAAATGTTGGTTGACAAAATGCTGATAGAAGGAAAATTTCACGTTGATGAATCAACAGATATCAGAAGTGCACGATCGCCATTCTGAGATTTGTTGGTTTGGATTGCCTTCAAGGTTGTTACACTTTTCTGCAAATATAGTTTCTTCAGCATGCAACGGGTGATGAAATATTTCACGTTATAGATAAATATATCTAAAAAGCAATGGCAACCTGCTTCACAACTGCATAAGTTTTTGTGTTTATCGTGGCAAGGAATGACGAAGGATTTATTCCGAATGTAAAAAATCAATACCTAAGAGTTCAAATTAGTTTTCTCCATGATAAAGTTCTCGGGTAAATAATCTGTCAGATGAGCAGAAGTCTGTTTTAGTTCAAGCCATAAAAGCTGTCCATTTTAATATAAAGGCCGCTTAATACTGGCTTTTTCAATGTATTTTCTGAAGAGATAAGTGTAAGTCTCCAATTCCTACCCTTTTTTTTTGATAGAGGATTGCTCACTTTTGAAAAACACGAGATTCTGACAAGAATTTCAAAGTTGTGGGGAGGTTCTTAAGTTTCTGACGTTTCACAACATCACAACAAAGTGCAATATGCCAGTTTGTTAAAATATAATTTTTAGTTAAGAAAACTAGCGTACATTACTTAGTTTTGAGAGTGCTAAACAGTTTAATCAAAGAATGAAAGGTTGGAAGTGCGGGGTGGGAAGTTGCTTTGGGCAAGCTAAACAAGTTTAAATAAAAAATTCACACTCATCCTGAAAAATAACTATTGAATGTGGAGTCGGAACATTTTGGTTATACTGTCGTCCCCGCTTAATCGGGTAACGGATAAATGAATACCCCGCTTATACGAATAAATCTTCGGGGAACCGATGCCATAGATGCAATTTCAAAGATCCCCGTTTAAACAAATAACCCGCTTAATCGAATAATATTTTTTGGAGCCGACAGTATTCGTTTAAGCGGGGCTGACAGCACTTCAACACAAATTTAAGCACTACTTTAAGTCGACAGGTATAGAACAGTATGACTGAGTTAGCGATTGAATCATTAGTCATGGAGCTTTTCATTGAAGGAGTCAGAAAATTTTATATACTCAAGGAGCGATCTTTAGCGTAGGAACTTTGTAAAAACAAGGGGAGCCCGGAGCAGCGTAATGCAGATATTGGCACTCTCTTGGGGGAGGGGGGGGGGGGGGCAAGACACACTTTTTCACTCTTTACGCACAAACTCAATTATAAAGTCATTAATTTTCGAATTGACATTTTTTGTGAACAAAAGTAATTTAAAAGCATTACTAATATCTCTTTCGTCAGGAAGACGACAAGTTTAAGTACACTTTTACATTTTTAATATGAACTTAGTTTTAGATGTAATATTTGCCCAAAAATAGGAAGTCTCAAACTTCTCTCCCGGAAAAATTTCCAAATGGTAATTTTGAAACAATGACTTAGGAAGATTTTTGGTGACTTTAGAGGATCGAAATTTTTTGTGTGTAGGCTACCTTTGGTCACATTAGGGACAGGAACTAGGGTAGCAAAATCATCCCGGGCAATTTTTCTAAAATTTAGGTTTAAAACGTAATTTTGGAAGATTTTTGATAAGTTCCTGAGGATGGAACAATTCCTAAAAAATGTGTTTGTTCCATTTAATTTGCACCGTACTGTAGATCACATTTTTGAAAACAGGTTTGAGATAAAAAATGTGCCACAAAAGTTGTAGTAAGAAAATTTTCTCGGGGAGCTGAGCCGGTCTAAAATATTCCAGGGGCTCCCCCGGTTCCTATACCCCTGTTGAAATTCAGCGCGAACTGCCTTTGGCATGAAATTTAATTCAGTGTGCCGCGAGGATCAAACTCGCAAGTGTGCCGTAGGGTAAAAAAGATTGAGGAGAACTGGTCTAGGGCAGTGGTTGGAAGTAGAGCGCTACAAGTAGCGAAACTACTGTGGATCTACATTCTACATACTACATTTTTGAGTGGTTTGTAGTGTAGCGCACTACTTTAAAAAAAAAAGAAGAGTAATGAGTTGCGCGATACAAAAAAAAATGTAGTTTGTAGCGATTTCTGAAAACTACTTTAAAATGAAATAAATAAATAAACAAATTTAAAAAAAGAGAGAACGAAGGGGGAAAAAAGGGTTTAATTGACTCTAACTGGTGCAAATCTTGCACTAGTACAGCAGCGGACGCAATGAGAAATAAGAACCATAAAAATATGAGCTGATCCCTTAGATACATTATTTTGAAGAAATACGTTCTATCTGTTTCACGTCATCGGTTTGTTTGGCAACTTACTTTTTATATTACTTCAAATAATTTTTATGTTCCTAAATATTCTCTGGGAAGAAATTAAAAAAAAAATGAAAGTTGAATTCTTTCAATCTTTCAACTTTTGAATTCTTTTTTGTGACGAGTATTCGTAAAAATTGTAAAAATAATCTATAAAGGACAAATTTTAGAAAAAAAAGGAAAAGTAATAAATACATTCAAAGGCAACTCCTAGTTACATATTCCATATTCAAAATGAGTTAATTTATTAATGTTAACCACTTTTTGATTTTTTTCCGTGAATCCTCAAATGGTGTATGCTTTTTATTTATTTATTTTTTAAAAAGTAGCGAAGTAGCGATTACAATTCAAAAGTAATTTGTCGTCGCTACATTTAAAAAAAAAGTAGCTATTTCGCTTCGCTTTTTACTGAATCATTGCTTATCCGCGAAAATAGAAGTTATCACTCGATTGGGCAACATTTGTTTCCTCTGACGGGCATTTTGTAACAGCAAAGAGCAGCATTCACAAGTTGACAGAAATTAGAGTTTCAGTTGCTTCTGGAGATAAAAGCAGAGAGGTACTTTCCCGCTTTTCGATATCATCTACGATATCTATCCTAAACTAAAACTTATCAATGAGTGGGAGAGTAACCTGCCTCTAACCTGAAAACCTCGCATTTGCCTTTTTTTTTTTGTCTGAGTTTAAACTTTAGCTTGGCCCCTTACTTCCCCTGAAAGTAGGGAGTTTTGACCCACCCTCTCTTTTTCTTATTTCAACATTCAATTAATTGATGAGCTTCACGTGGTCAAATGCAGGGCCATCTTTAAGGGGTGGGTTTTTAAGTTTTACACCCCTTCCAAAATTTTTGAAAACTATTCCGAAAAATTATTTTTATTATACTACTTCTTTGGTAAAAAATATTTTATTACTAGCATTATTTTATTTGTTTAATTTTTCTTTCATTTTCAATTTGAAAAATGAAATTATTATTGTCGAAGAACTGCGTAAGGGTCATTTTTAAAATTTGCTTACATTTGCTGTCCGGAGGTTAAAAAGACGATTTTGAAGTACAACTTTAAATTCAATGCGAACAATTATTTTCTGCAAGAAATACCCCCCCCCCCCCTCCCCAAAAAAATTGTATCACTCAAAAAATTATTGAAATTTATTTATTTATTTTTATATAACTCTTTAAAACTGAGAATCAATGCAAAAACGCATGTCCATTTCCAATTTTCGCAAGTTCAATTATTTTTTAATATACTTAATTGTATAAAAAAGCACATACAACAAATTAGTTTCATATATTGACTATTAGTGTATGATCTTCATAAGAAATATTGACAATAGTATTTGTTTTTCACTAAGAAATGTATGAATGTATATATTTTGTCCGGCAGTTCTTGTCAAGTCCGTTACCCTAAGATTATTTTAGCTAAAAAAGGTATTTATTGCTGTCAAAAGATGGTAACATGAATTCAGTTAACTAACAAACTATTCACGTATAGTTATTTCGTACCATTTTGTTTTCTTCAGTCGAGAAGTATTGCTGTGGCGTTTCGCACAAGATTTCTTCCGAGTGCGTATCTTTATTCTTTGTCAAGCCTGTTACCAAATATTTTAGTAATTATTTTTACTTTTTCTCAACTTTTACCCCGAAATATTGTTTATTATACGACTCTAAGAAAATGCATATTGTTGTTCAATTTTTAATTCGACAACCTAGCCATAATTTGATATTTTGGTTGAAATGTCAAGTCCGTTACTAGTCAAATCCGTTACCAAATGTCAAGTCCGTTATCATACAGTTTTTGATCAATATTTTAATAATCACAAACATCGTTTTAAGCTTCAGGGATGCAAATCATTTCAAATGACGTTGGTTCTAGGCGCTATGATGCAAATTAAAAGTGAGATTTCATATTGATTTTGTATGGTAACGGACGACAATTTTCCTTGCAACTTAAAGTTCTACAACAGCATTTGAATACTTAATTATGCATCAAAGTGTACAACCAATTACTTTTTCACACACCTAAAATGTGTGATAAAACAACTGTTAGTGATTCTAAAAGAAAATAGGAAGTTAAAAAAATTACTTAAAAATTCTGAAATGTAAGCATATGGTGAAAATAACCCACAAACTTTGTGCTTCATCTGCTGTAATTGTTTTAAATATTGTATGTTATTGCAAGTTTGTTATTGTGGTATTAAATGTTATTGCAAGTATCATTTTCCACAAAACACATGCAGCATTCTCCTTCAGATTTTGAACACCTGAACTAGCAAAAACATCAAATTTCTGTAAAGTTGAATGAGCCAAACTATATTTTTAACGTATTTTAGAAGTTTCAAAAAAAATGAAGCAATGTAAGGAATATTCTACTTCAATTGCCCGTAGATGAGTACACGCGCATATATTATTTTGAAATATTAAAATGACATCGAGTACTTAAAAGGGGTGAAGAGTTCTGTAGTGAACATTTTGATTTTTTTTTTTCTTCATTCAAAAATTTACAGCATCATTTACACATGTTAATCTCCTCAAAGTTACGTTTACCTCAAAGCAACATCAACAACAAAGTGATTTAAGTTACCTATTGTAACAAAAATCAGTATACGAATTAAATCAAATTTTATTGACCGTATAGATTTCACGAGAAATGTGTTTCGTAAAACATTTCTAAAACACAAAGGTATGGTAACGGCCCTGGTCAATCGATATCAAGTAAAACCAGCAACTCTAGCAGTTTTGAAGTACAATCTAGGAGCAATCACATATTTGATGTGTTTTCAAAGCAAAAAAGTTTTTTTTTAGTTTCAAATTCATCTCTCGTGTACAATTCGTCATTAATATTCTCAAAAGTAAATTCAGTTTCGTGTGCACTCAGATAAATACTGTTACAAATCTTGTAAATAGTTGTTGTTTTTACTGCCTTGCATCATTTTCATTAGTTTTGGTTTTATCTGACGTCATGTTGCAAAAGTATCTGAAGATATCACCTTTATCACTAGTATACCGGCCCTGTAACACTTTGTAGTTTTTACACTTGCCCTAACTTTGATAAGCATGAAGACATTTTCGCGTGGTTTTTTTTCTTTTTATTTCTAGCGTTTTCTTGAATGGAAATGTAATTTATGAATGACCAGAATGCTCCGGATTTTGCTAGAACCTTCTTTCCGTGTATAAATAGCCTTGAACACAGTTTTTAGTTAGTCAGTTGTTTTCAGATTTGATCTGGTGACTCGTTTTCGTTCGCTTGGCGAATGGTTGTTTTGCTTTTGTAATTGCTTAATTACTGTTCACGTTTGATACGTGGTGCTGAGTTACTGTTGAGAGTACAGTGTACTGTTTTGCTACCTAATTGCTGGATGTTTAGCAATTGTTTCCTGCTCATATTGTAAATAGTGTAAATACTTGTAAATAAATTTATAGTTACTTCCTCAAGATTGGAATGCTCATTTGAAGAAAGTTGAAGGTGCTACGGACTCGTTACAATTTTGGCGCCCAACGTGAGGCATCTTCAAGGACTTTCTTGGAATTACCTGTGAACTCGGACTTTTCTTCCTGAGGACTTTTTGACTTCAGAATTTTATGGTGATTACTCGAGCAATGGAGGAACAACTAAAAAAACTCCTTGATGCGATCAACGCTGTTAAAAGTGACATGACTGCGAATCAAGAACAATTAAAAAATGATTTAACCGCTAGCATAACTTCAAATCAAGAAGAAATCAAGAATGATATGGCGATTATGGCTACTAATCAAGAACAATTAAAAAATAATCTGGTTACTAATCAAGAACAGTTAAAAAATGATCTGGCTACTAATCAAGAACAATTAAAGAGTGATTTAACCGCTAGCATAACTTCAAGTCAAGAAGAAATTAAGAGCGATCTAACGTCAATGAAAAGTTTGGTGGAAACTAAATTTATCAACATGGAAAATAAAGTGGAGGCTCTAGAAGATCGAATCACCACAGTAGAAAACCATGTGGAAAAGAAAATTAAAGAACTTGAATCAAAGTTATCAGGATCCTGCAACAACTCAGACAGTGTTGAGAATCGAATCACCACAGTAGAAAACCATGTGGAAAAGAAAATTAAAGAGCTTGAATCTAAGTTATCAGCATCCTGCAACAACTCAAGTGACTGTGTAGCTGCAGCTGGAACTTCTCGTCCATCCATCAAACTGGCCACGTTTGACGGGAAGACCTCGTGGAATATTTACAAGAAGCAGTTCCTCATCGTTGCAGAAGCAAACTCCTGGGACTCTTCCACGAAAGCATGTCAACTTGCAGCCTCGCTGAGAGGGGATGCAGCTGATATACTACAGACCTTCCCAGAGGACAAGCACCATGACTTCGAAGCCTTATCATCGGCCTTGGAGCTTCGCTTTGGCGAATCCTGCCAAAAAGAATTCAGTCAACTTCAGCTCAAATCCCGACTCCAGAGGGCTAGAGAGACTTTTCAAGTTTTTGCAGCAGACGTTGAGAGGCTTTCCCATCTCGCCTTCTCGGACTGTCTTTCGAGTGTTCGCGATAGCCTGGCCCTGAACTACTTTATAGACGGAGTGCGAAGTCCGGAAATTCAGACTGCTCTCCGGATGGCGGACATCAAAGATCTTAAATCCGGTCTGGTCTACGCAATGAAGTTCGAGGCTGCGCAACAAACGTCCCGCAAGGATCGCCATTCGATCAGGGGCGTGGAAGCGAGTGCTCCGCATTCGCACTCAACTTGTCTCTCGGAAATTAAGCGACAAATCAACGAGATCTCGGGGACCCTGAAGAAGATTACTGCTCGCAAAGACCAGAGTAGACAACCACTGAAGTGCTGGAAATGTGGCGGTGAGGGCCACGTACGAAAGAACTGCGAAGCTCGCCAAGAAAAGAAGTCTCCCAAAGTTTTCCAGATTTCCCCAAGAAGTGGCGGCTGCAACGGACTCTTCATTTACGCTTATGTGAATGGGTTTCCCTGTGAAATGATTGTGGACACAGGAGCCAACGTTACCATTATTAAGACTGATGTGGCTCGTCAATTTGGACTCAAGATCTTATGGACGCCGCCCTGCGTTACTCTCCAAACTGTGACAGGTGACAAAATCGAGATTGAAGGAAAAGTGAACTTAGAAATAATGTTCGGGAGTGCCACTTACCATCACACGGCATTCGTCGCTGACATTACAGATCCCTTCATTCTCGGACTGGACTTTTTGAGAAAATTTGATTTTTCTATCGACTTTAAAAATAATGAGCTGCACTCGATGAGGGAAGACATAGCAATTTTCAATGCTGAAAGTAACTTAAAATCCGCTCATCAAATAATAGCCCAATCAGATTTATTGATTCCTCCAAGATCAGAAATACTAATACCTGGCTCCATCAAGGAAAATAACAGTTTTAAATTCGGCCTAATTGAATATCCTAACCAGAGTAATAGCCCAAAAGGAGTACTAGTGGCATCTACGCTTGTGGACCTTTCAAGGAATGCTGTTCCTGTGAGAGTCGCCAATGTAAGTGAAAGACCGAGGAATATCAAGAAAGGAGAAGTGTTGGCAACTTGTACTCCCGTAAACTGCATCATCAGAAGAATTGATTCCTCTGAGACTGTGTCTTCCGAATCCTTGACTTCGAAATTAATTGGGAGTGCAGCATTATCGAAGGATCAAAGATACGCTGCGGAAAAATTGGTGGACGACTTCAAGCAGGTGTTTTCATCTACACCCGAAGATGTTGGTCGCACGAGTTTAGCGCAGCATAGGATCGACACTGGAGATCATCCCCCTATCAAGCAGCATCCAAGACGACTACCGTTCGCCAAGAAGGAAGAGGTTGAGATCCTCCTAAAAGAGATGCAGGAGAATGACGTCATCGAACCCTCATCCAGTCCTTGGGCATCCCCTATCGTCTTGGTCCGAAAGAAAGACGGCTCCACCAGATTTTGTGTTGATTACCGACGCCTGAATGACATCACCAAGAAGGACAGTTACCCTCTTCCACGGATCGATGACACTCTGGACACCCTTTCCGGACACAAGTGGTTTTCGACCCTGGATCTAAAGAGCGGCTACTGGCAGGTGGAGATACACCCCGACGACCGAGAGAAGACGGCGTTTACAACCGGACAAGGCTTGTGGCAGTTTAAAGTGATGCCCTTCGGCCTCTGCAATGCACCAGCCACGTTCGAGCGTCTTATGGAATCAGTGTTACGAGGACTCTCTTATGAATCCTGTCTTGTCTACTTGGACGACATCATCATCATAGGACGCAGTTTTGAGGAACATTTGGCAATTCTTAGGAAGGTGCTGCAAAAGCTTAAGGAAGCCAACCTGAAGTTAAGCCCGTCCAAATGTAATTTGTTCCGCCGTGAGGTGAACTACCTTGGTCACATTATCTCTTCCGAAGGTGTACGAACAGATCCAGATAAGGTATCTGCAGTCAAGAATTGGAGCCGCCCCGAAAATGTCCATCAGCTGCGAAGTTTCCTGGGGCTCTGCACGTACTACAGGAAGTTTGTGAAGGGTTTTTCCAACATTGCACGACCTTTGCATAAGCTGACGGAGAGCAAACAAAAATTTGAATGGTCCAAAGAATGCGAGGATGCATTTCTACAGCTGAAGGAGGCTTTAACATCAACGCCTATTCTCTCTTATCCTCAGCCTGAAAAATCCTTCATACTTGACACTGATGCTAGCCACGAGAGCGTTGGAGCTGTTTTATCTCAAGAAATAGACGGTAACGAACATGTCATCGCCTACTGGAGCAAATGCTTATCCAAGTCGGAGCGAAATTATTGTGTCACGAGAAAGGAATTGCTCGCCATAGTTAAAGCTGTAGAACATTTCCATCATTACCTCTACGGCCGTAAATTCCTGCTCCGGAGTGATCATGCCTCTTTAACTTGGCTGTTGAATTTCAAGAATCCAGAGGGCCAGGTAGCCAGGTGGATACAGCGGCTCCAGGAATATGACATCGAGATTAAGCACCGAAAAGGCATGTCACACGGGAATGCTGACGCATTATCAAGAAGACCTTGTTCCGAGAACTGCCATTATTGCTCCCGAATAGAGAAACAGTACGGGACGACAATCCCTACTGCCTGTCAAGTTACTGCTACTTCATCATCTTCAGATCCTGATCCATGGAGTGACGACCAAGTAAGAAAAGATCAGCTTGAAGACCCAGACCTAAAGCCTATCATAGAGTTAATGGAAAAGGACAGTCGGCGACCTAGTTGGCAAGACGTTTCTCTCTACAGTCCTGCAACGAAAAGATACTGGGCTCTATGGAAATCTCTCCAGTTGCGAAATGGCGTCCTGTATCGGAAATGGGAATCTGACGATGGCAAAGCATTTAAATGGCAGTTACTCCTTCCCAGATCAAGAATTCCAGACGTTCTAAAGGAATTGCACAGTAGTCCGACTGGAGGACACTTTGGTATCTTGAAAACCCTCCACAAGGTTCGAGAGCGCTTCTTCTGGAGCAAGGCGAAGGATGACGTAGAGAAGTGGTGTCATTCTTGTGACGCCTGTGCTGCCCGTAAAGGACCGAAGAGAAGAAGCCGCGGGAAGCTACATCTTTACAACGTAGGAGCTCCTTTCGAACGAATCGGGATCGACATTCTTGGTCCTCTACCGAAAACTACTGATGGGAACAAATACATCCTCGTTTCCATTGACTATTTCACCAAATGGCCCGAAGCATATTCCATTCCGGATCAAGAAGCTACCACTGTAGCAGAGACTCTAGTCCAGCATTGGATCTCGAGATATGGGACACCTTTGCAGATCCACTCCGATCAGGGGAGAAACTTCATCTCTGCTGTGTTTAAGGGCCTATGTAAAATCCTCAAAATTGAGAAAACTCGAACGACACCACTACACCCACAATCGGACGGCATGGTGGAGAGATTCAACAGGACAATCCTTAATAATCTCTCGCTTATGGTCTCCAAAAATCAACAGGATTGGGACAAGAAACTTCCTCTGTTCCTGCTGGCCTACCGCAGTGCTGTCCACGAGACCACCGGATATTCCCCATCACAGATGCTCTTCGGCCGAGAGCTTCGGCTACCTTGTGATCTCGTCTTCGGTCTCCCTCCAGATGCGCCTTCATCGCCTGAGGAATACGTCCAGGATCTCCAGGCCCGGTTGGAAGACGTTCATCACTTCGCACGGGAGCGAATCAACATCGCGACGGAGAAAATGAAGACTCGATACGACACAAGGTCCACTGGTCATGACTTTCAAGAAGGTGACAAGGTGTGGCTATGGAATCCCATCCGACGTAAAGGTCTGTCACCCAAATTGCAGTCGCATTGGGATGGACCTTACACAGTTCTCCACCGGCTGAACGACGTCGTAGTGAGGATCCAGAAGTCATCACATTCAAAACCTAGGGTTGTCCATTATGATCGGCTAGCCCCATACTATGGCCATAGTTCGTAAAATAAATTTTCAGCTACCATGGTAACTTGTTTGTAAATTTTGTAAATAACTTTTGCCTTTAATTGTTTGTAATATTACTTTATCAATGTTATTATTTCTTTCATGTTCTCACTGTTATTGTTTATCATGTTTATGATTGGTTATCATGTAATGTGTGCATCTGTAAATTTTCCCTTGCTTCCTTTCTGGGGATTGTACTGCCCGGGACGTGCAGTCCTTGGGAAGGGGGCAATGTTACAAATCTTGTAAATAGTTGTTGTTTTTACTGCCTTGCATCATTTTCATTAGTTTTGGTTTTATCTGACGTCATGTTGCAAAAGTATCTGAAGATATCACCTTTATCACTAGTATACCGGCCCTGTAACACTTTGTAGTTTTTACACTTGCCCTAACTTTGATAAGCATGAAGACATTTTCGCGTGGTTTTTTTTCTTTTTATTTCTAGCGTTTTCTTGAATGGAATGTAATTTATGAATGACCAGAATGCTCCGGATTTTGCTAGAATTGTGACTTTCTTTCCGTGTATAAACAGGCCTTGAACACAGTTTTTAGTCAGTCAGTTGTTTTCAGATTTGATCTGGTGACTCGTTTTCGTTCGCTTGGCGAATGGTTGTTTTGCTTTTGTAATTGCTTAATTACTGTTCACGTTTGATACGTGGTGCTGAGTTACTGTTGAGAGTACAGTGTACTGTTTTGCTACCTAATTTCTGGATGTTTAGCAATTGTTTCCTGCTCATATTGTAAATAGTGTAAATACTTGTAAATAAATTTATAGTTACTTCCTCAAGATTGGAATGCTCATTTGAAGAAAGTTGAAGGTGCTACGGACTCGTTACAATACATTAAAAGACCGCGGATTTATTTTTTACTTTCCCTTTTCATACAGGGTGCGGCAGAGAAACTTACTAACTTGAGAAGTCAATAAAAGAAAAAGTACTTCATTTATCAGTTTATTTCTTTTTATAAAATATTGCACCCATTCTGAGTTTTTATTTTAACTGGAATTAAAAATTACATCGGGCAAATGGCGGCCCCCATTAATGATGCACTGATCTGCCCTAGATTTGAAGTTTTATTCCACTCTTTCCAGCATATCGACTGGGATGTTGGCGATATATTAAGCCAGATATTGTTCTTCGAATGTTGCAGGGTCCCGGGGCTTGTCGTTGTAAACGATTTGAGGTACCCCATAAAAAATAGTCGCAGGGTGTCAAATCGGGGGAGCGCGCCAGCAAAGGTACGTCACCTCTCAAGGAGACGTTATCACTCAACTGTTAAACCACAGAAAGTTTGTAGGGATGAAACTGGAGTTCGTTGTGAAGAATTTGTCTCAGTGTGCAATCAGAAATCCCCAGAGCAGTAGCGTGTTTACGCGCCGAAAACCTGGTAAGGTTCTAAAAGGAGCGCAAAAAACGACTCCCTCACTATCTCGACGTTTTCTGGAGTTCTGGAAATCCGTTGACGTCCTGCATGGGACTTTTTTGGCCACACTCCCACTTTCCCTGAATGTTTTTACTCACAAAACAGTCGATTCCTGGCCAGGATTGGGACGCGCGGGATGAATTTTAAACCGAGTTGGAAAAGCACGCTGAGTGGCGACCACCGAAAGATTATTTGAAAAGTAAGCCACATCGACGAACGTTCGTTGCTCCTTTTTTCAACGCATGGAGACAACTAAATTGTGAGATAACAAAACATCGGGACTCCCTCCTTAAAATGAGACTCTCCCCACTTCTTTCTGGCTACTCCTTTCCAATTAGCATCCAATTAAAATCAGCAAGTTTCTCTGCCGCACCCTGTATTAATGTGGTTTTTAGTAGTTTTTAGTGATATGATTATATTTAGGGACTCACGGGCTTTTACCCGGGTCGAAACTCCCATTTAGTTTCATTTCACGCTGTAACAATTTGCAAACTGTATGCAACATTGAATTAGTTTTATAATGAAACTTTTTAATTGAAATATGTGTTTTTGTTCTTAGCTTGCAATCAGCCTTTTAAAGTTAACTACCTGTTAATGCATTATGACCTTAGGGTCAGGTGGGGTAAAAGGGGCCAGGTCTAGTAGAAAATTCTTTAAAAAATGTATGAACAATATTTTCTTTCTCCGTTGCCATTTTTATGTGCGAGTATAATTGACACCAGACAACATTCTATATGCAAAATAAGGTGCAACTTCGACTTTAAAATTACAGATACTAGAGATTAAGTGATTTTCTTAAATGAAGCTTGACTGTCTTCATCATAAAAACTTCTGATTTAAAGAAAGTTGAATAGAAACACGCATTAAGTTTTTAACCTACTGCATAGAGCATATTTTCGGGAATAACTTCCTAAAATGTTGAAGAAAAAACAATGAAGTAAAAATGAATTTTTCAGGGCATTAAAACATGCGTGGGGTAAAATGGGTCAAGTTTCGCATTCGGTTAGGCTTAGCACATATTAAAGAGCTAATTATATTTTTTTCTAACTAACTCATGTTTTGTTGTCACGTATGTATGTACTAATTTAAAACAAGTAATATATTGCTTTGTTATTCCTTTAATACACAAATATATAAACTTACAGTGCAAAATAATTACCTTGACAAAACCAAACTGCTTATAAGTATAAAGCAGTGAGTAACTGCCTCTAAGCAAGGGATACACCGCCAAGTCGGCTATTTCGATCCATAGACTAAGCACGAAACTGCAGTCCATAGATCGAAATAGCAGAGTTGGCGGGGTATTGCATGTTCCTGCTTATAAGCAGTTTGGTTTTGTTAAGGGGATTCATCTTCATGCTTCTGGGAGGGGCAAGGCATATTTTAAGGAAATTTGGAAAGTTTGGTGTGGGCAACTCTAAGTTCCTCGGAGGGGGGGGGGTGTAAATGTGCAGTTTATGTTAGATGTATAATCGTCAAAACAGAGTTGGGGTGTGAAAATTGGAATTACGGAAATTATTGCTAATGGTCGTTTTGTTCGATAGGAGAAGAGTGTAAGGAACGTAAACTCTGACTTTTTGAGCTATTTTAATTTCATTCATTATAATACAACTATTCATCATCATCTTCGTGGAATTCGGGGATGGTGCACGTGCTGGAAAAGCATTCTTAAATCTTTAGTTTCAAAAATATTTGAGAGAGGATACCCCTCCCCCCTTGATTTTCAACCAATGACTTAAAATTAAAGCTGCTCCTTTGAAAACTTTTCACAAGATTGTTGGGGGCAATTCTCGAATCCTGACTCTTCTTCTGACGTCATTAAAGATAACTTAAAGAAATGCTTTTTTTTTTTTTCACATATTTCGAAACATTTCCGGAGTAGAGTACACAAACCCCCACCCTTTCCCTAACATCAGTACCGAAATATAGACTGAAACTGCACTTTAAGGTTTCAATTTCGAAGAGTTTCGGAGTGATATTACTAACCACCCCTACCACTAAAGTTCTCCAAAGATCACCTCAAATTGCGTTTTTAAATTTTGAAAACTTTTCAGGGGAGGAATCTCAATCTCCTCCTTCCAAAAACTGCTTCAATTGATAGCAATTTTGATAAAAAAGGGGGGGGGAGAGAATTTCCTCTCTTTCCTCTGTCTTCTATCATTTAAAAACATGTTCTGAGTTGTGCCTCAGTGTCAAAATATTTCGGGAGAGATCCCTTGAATCCTCCTCATTCCCTTAACGTCACCAAAGATAGCTTAAAACTGCGTATTTTGATATTTTCTTTCAGTAAGGTTCTAAAAGGAGAAACGATCCCCTAACGTCAAAAATAGCCTAAAATTGACTTCAAATTAAAAAAAGCTTCGTGCCCTATATCCTATCTTAATTAAAAACTACAATATTTTGCTTCAACTTCGAAAATTTCTCCCCCCCTCCCCTGCCCCCCCCCCTACACATATGCCCTCCTTCTCCTATTACCCTGAAAAATCGATTAAAACTGTTTTTACAACCTCAATTTCAAAAATTTTTCGGGGACTCTCACAACCGATGCCCCCTGTTTCCGTCTTTTCTCAAACGAAACCAAATTACTTTTAAAATAGGTGTTTTAAGAGTTGTAAATTTTAGTATCCATTTTGCTTTTATTTTTAGTATCCTAGTAATAAGTTGCACATAAAAATTTCGCTGTCTCAAACGTATTTTATGCTTTTATGCATTCTACCATTTTCTGTGTTTAAAAATAAGTAAATGAAACTTGTTAAAAAATTCTGTTTTGAAGGTGAATAGAGCGATATTATCGCTCTGTACATCGTGTGGAGCTTTAGCGCTCCCCAACTTGGAAAAATTGAAAATATGATACTGATGCTTTCCTCTCCAAAAACTTCAGATTACACAAGGGCGTTTGTGTATAGGACCGAAAACCTTTTTTTGCTCATATGGGCCCCCTCCAAAATAAAAACACATATACGCTACTGTTCGAAACCACCGGGATAAAGCGCATTAATCATTAACTCCAGTTTGGTTATGGCAATATTCAAAACTGTAATATCTGACAGAATGATATTGCTATTGAAAAATTTTCTTGGAGGCTTTGAAATATGAGGCAAATGTCGCCCATGATTTTTTTTTTTTTTTGCAGAAAAATAAAAAAATTTTATCGAAACACATTACCGCTGGAAAAATTAGGTAAATGTAGGTGGGCAATATTATTTGACTGTGGGGGCAATTTTATTTGAC
Organism: Uloborus plumipes; assembly: GCA_038373865.1. Lineage (NCBI taxonomy): Eukaryota > Metazoa > Arthropoda > Arachnida > Araneae > Uloboridae > Uloborus > Uloborus plumipes. The sequence goes on from JAXGGA010001267.1 coordinate 41,890, forward strand.
TGTGTGGGCAATTGCCCAAAAAAAACCCTTAAAATATGCCCTGGGGAGGGGCTTAACAGTTTAGAAAAACTAAAAAATACGCTTTTAGACTTAATCAAACTATATTTCATGATAATCTAACTAATTTTCCTCTGATTTTCAATACTATTAAATATCCGCCAAGTTTACATACACTAATAATACATCAACATATAATATAGTTTAGCCTTTAGTATTAACAATAGTATTAAATATATTACTTTTATATTTGCAAAGAATGAATTTTATTTTTAATTCAGAGTTACATACATACAAACAAACAAACCCACCAAGTAAAACTAATAAAAGTATATTATTGAAGAAACATTACTCTTTTACTACGGGGACTGATATTCAAATTTTAATTCATGACTTTGGGAAACAAGGAAAAAATGTTAAAGAAAATAGCTCTATTACCATTAAGACTAATGCAGCTGTGGTTAGCTGAAGTATGGACAGTGTTAAATTATTTTTTAATAGTTCGATGAAAAATAAACGTTTGAGTTGGAATACTTCTGCTAAGTTGCTACGAAAGTAACCCAGCTCATAATTCAGTACTAAATACCATTCATTTCCTACTAACAGAAACAGAAGTAAACACTGCGACAGTAGCAGCTCAACTTGTCAAAACCACGCAGCAATTGCACTGACATTTAAATTTACACTTCATGGCACCGGAAAATAATGAAAAAAGTTGCTCTATTACCATTGAGACTAGTTGCACAAAACTGAGATTAGTTGCACGTTTAAATTTGTACTTTATGACATTAAAACAATAGAAAAACAGCTTAAAAAGAAAAAAAAATCCTCTTTTATAATACGACTAATTTCACTAATATTTAAATTTGTACTTCATGACCTTAATACAATGGAACTTTTAAAAAAACTCCTTTAAAATAGGACTGAATTTGTATTTCATGATATTGGAAAACACAATGAAAAAACTGGTGTGAACGCCACACTACTTCCTTTAACGTTTAAATTCCATAATAGATGACTTAAGAGCCATTATTTTGAAAATCGAACAAAAAAGGGAAATTTTGGCAGTAATCATTTTTGATTTTCCTCATTTTTTTATATGTCAAAGTGGGTCATGAGAAATGAACATTCTGAAGTTTGTAGCCTCCCCCCCCCCCCCCCCCCAAAATTTTGTTCGTTCGGTAAAAATTCCCAAAGTTTGATGTTATGCAGCGCTTTTTTGGTAAAACGGCTGAAAGACGCATTTCAGTGCGCTGTAGTTTTTTACAGAAACGCCGCTCCCCCCCATGGTTATGTTTACATTTAATGATTGCACAGTGTGTAGTTATGAGGACCCCATAGTTATTTGTGTAGGGGTGTGTTGCTTTCTTTAGTTAAGGGGCAGCAAAGTATGGTTTTTAGACCATTTTCGCTCGACTTTGAACTGCGTTATTTCCCCCCTAAAAGCAACCCCCCGAAATTTTTTAACATAAACTGAAAATTTATACTATGAAGAGAATATGTGGTACGAAAATTGTTTAATATCTCATTGCTTTGAAGAGAAAAAGACTTAGACATTTTTCAAATTTTCAAAATTTGCGGTTTTTTGATCGCATTTAACTCAAAACAGCAACTCTAGGACAAAAAAGCTTTTATGGATTATGGAACCTACAGATGTGTAGAATAACGTAAAAAAGAAAGTTGCGTGGGGTCTCGTCTCGTTTTCAAGAAAATAATTTTTTTTGTAGCTCATTTTAAAGCTTTTTTCCCATAGCAAAATATGTCCATCAAGTAGGTCAGATCTGCTGAAACTCTAAGTATATAGTAATGATATATTTAAATTTGTATAGGAAAAGAGAAAAAGACTAAAAACCACTTAATTTTGCCTAAATTTTTTATAATTTTAGTTTTTTAATTGCAATTAACTCAAAAAACGTGAAATCCTGAGACTATTATTGAATGCACATATTGATAGCTTTGAAATATTGGAAAAAGTAAATTCGGTGAGGTATCTTCAGATGTATTCTAGTGGGAGGTCACAGTGACCTCCCGAAAAATTTCATGATCGAAAAATTTTGCTGACGATTCGGCAAATTTGGAAACTATTGCAACATTGAGATTTTTTAACGATACATTTTTCTCACGTGTGCTTGATCGTATTCTATTCTGTAAAAATTTTAAGTTCTAGTACCCATGGGTATCTTGTACTTCTCAGGAAGATGTTCTTAATTTTCCAAAGAAATTTCCCAATTTTTCCGAATGATAAAATACGATCAAGCCCACATGAAAAAATAAATAAATAGAAAATTTCTATGTTGCAGTATTGTTTCTAAAGTTGCTGAATCTTCAGAAAAATTTTCCGAACAGGAAATTTTATCTGGAGGTCACAGTGACCTCCTTTGACTTCCCATTGGGGAGCCTCTAAAAATACCTCACAGTATTTACTTTTTCGAATATTTCCAGTCATTGCCAGCTAGTAATATGTAAATTCAATAATTCCCTCAGTAACGATTTATCGTTTTTTGATATAATTGCAATAAGAAGCTAAAAGTTCTAAAAATTCAGACACAATTAAATGCTGTGATTCTTTTTCACTATTACTATACACTCAAAAATTACTGTACACACATACATAAATTATTATTATATATTTTAAGTTTTAGCAGATCTGACCTACATACTGGACACATTTTACTACGGGAGAACGTATTAAAATCTGCTACATTTTTTTTTCTATAAAACTAAGAAGAGACTCCTGGCCGCTTTATTTTGTACGTCGTTTTACACATATGCAGGTATCATATAATGTAAAAAAATAATCATAACATGTAAAAAAAAATAAATAGAAAAGTTCAATGTTGCAGTATTGTTTCCAACTTTGCCGAATCGTCAGCAAAATTTTTCGATCATGAAAATTTTCGGGAGGTCACTGTGAACTCCCACTAGAACACATCTGAAGATACCTCACCGAATTTACTTTTTCCAATATTTCAAAGCTATTAATATGTGCATTCAATAATAATCTCAGGATTTCACGTTTTTTGAGTTAATTGCAATTAAAAAACTAAAATTTATAAAAAAATTAGACAAAATTAAGTGTTTTTAGTCTTTTTATATTTTCCTATACAAATTTAAATATATCATTACTATACACTTAGAGTTTCAGCAGATCTGACCTACTTGATGGACACATTTTACTATGAGAAAAAAGCATTAAAATGAGCTACAAAAAACCTATTTTCTCGAAAACGAGACGAGACCCCACGCAACTTTCTTTTTTACGTTATTCTACACATCTGTAGGTTCTATAATCCATAAAAGTTTTTTTATCCTAGAGTTGCTGTTTTGAGTTAAATGCTGTCAAAAAAACCGCAAATTTTGAAAATTTGAAAAATGTCTAAGTCTTTTTCTCTTCAAAGAAATGAGATATTAAAAATTTTCGTACCACATATTCTCTTCATAGTACAAATTTTCTTCAGTATATGTTAAAAAAATTTCGGGGGGCTGCTTTTAGGGGGGAAATAACGCAGTTCAATGTCTAGCGAAAATGGTCTAAAAACCATACTTTGTGGCCCCGTAACTAAAAAAAGCAACACACCCCAACTCAAATAACTATGGGGTCCTCATAACTACACACTGTACAATCAAAAAATGTAAACATAACCATGGGGATGGTCGAAATGGATTTTTCGGCTGTTTGTATGTTGTTAGGTACATATGCACGTGCTGATAGGTCGAAAAAACTACACGACATTCATTCGGGGGTGAGCAAAGTCAAAATTTATACCGAAATTTGAGTGAAATTTTTTTTGTGATCACAATACTTCCTTTACTACGTAAAAGGAAGTAAAAAACATTAACTGATAAAAGTGGCTCTATTACAATTGAGACTAATTGTACTAACATTTAACCCTTTATGTCCCAAATTAGTTTAGCGAATTTTTAAAATCAGTAGGGTCTAAAGCCCCCTACGCCTTAAGGCCCCTAAGCATACTGTTTCCGATTGCAGTTACCATCTGTCGGCTTCTCAGCGAAGTACAAGGACTGGTACTTAAAAGCTTTAGCATGATTCCAGTAGAATTCATATTACTAAATTAATATAAGCAGGACTTCTGAGTCCCGTTGGAGCATAAAGGGTTAAATCTTCATTTTATGACAATGAAAAAAATGGCGATCTTACCATTGGATTTATTGCATTAATATCTGCAGAAAAGTACCAACTGTTACCACCAACACTGAACACGCACTGTACTGCTTTTCAGCGATCCCTGGATCTTCCGTCAGAAATCGAACTCCTTTCAGCACGGAAACGAGGTACCAGTGTGACAAAATTTTTGTGATAAAGCAACGTCATGTGGTCCATTTTTAGACAGGAACTGTGCTAAAACGATAAGATTTCCCTCCTTCTGTTATTCAATGTTGTTCAAATGATGACGCCTCAGCGGTATGATTTCCTCTAAATATAGAAGTCCATGTTGAGCTCTGAAGCAAAAGTCATGTTTTTTAAATCCCCTTCCTTTCAATGAATGATGTCCTTGAAATTTAGCCCTTGCTACATGTGTTATGAATGTGAAGTCTATGTTTTTGGTGAATTGTTATTGTAGAAGATTGCTGCCGTTTCAAAGGTTCTCTAATTTAGTGGTACTGTCGGCCAGAGGCGCCCCGAACTAAAATTTTTGGGAGGGGGAAAATTATCAATTTGCCGAGTGAAGTTCCAGTTTTACCGAATGATAAAATACAAGCATACACACATGTCGTACATACATGATATTTAGTGAGAAAAAACATGAGGCATCTTTTAAAAAACAATTCTAAAAACTAAAAAAAACAAATAATCTCAATGTTGCAAGATTGTCTTCAAATTGCCGAATCGTCAGCAAAATGTGTCAAATACGTAAATTATTGGGAGGTCACAGTGACCTCCCATCGAGGCGCTCCTGCTGTCGGCCCCGCTTAATCAGGTAACGGATAAACGAATCCCGCTGAAACGAATTAAACAACCCGGGACCGAATATTCCCCATGCCGTAGACGCTATGTACAATGTTAAAGATCCCCACTTAAACGAATACCCCGCTAAATCGAATAATATTTCTTGGAACCGACAGTATTCGTTTACGCGGGGCTGACAGACAATATTTCCAAGTTTTTAAGTTCCAGGGGACTACCGCACCCAAAATGTTGCGGGCCAAATTGTCACGCCCAAAATGTCACCGGGTCAAAATGTCGTCTATCCAAAATTTCGCCAGTCCTAATGTCGTCGGACAAAAGTATAGAAGGCTCGATATTGATACAGATGGCACCAAAAATTAAAACATACGCGAAGACTTTTTACCACCAAATTAGCAAAAAAATGTTAATTGCTTTTGATGAATGTGTGCGTTAACGATGATATGGTCTAAAATTTTCGAAAAATGCTAAAAAATTTTTACCGTTTTGACTTCTAACTTTCGAGCGCTTTCCGAAACAAATAGTTTTCAAAATGAGCGTACGTTATTTATTTACGTTAATTAATTTCACGTGACTCGCTATCTTCTACCAACTTAAAAACAAATAGATTAACAGCCCCACCCCACGGTTAATTGACATCGAAAAGCAAATTTAAGTGTTGAAAAAGAAATTGAAGAAGAATGAAATGAATAAGATAGATATAAGTACAATTTTTGAAACTTGCTTTTTGTTAAAATGTTTTACATGATGGAAAGCAAGTCTATATTATTTAATAATAGAGGTATTTTTATTTTCTTCTACATATAATGTGTAAAAGAAAGTATTAGATCAGTGAAAAATTGTCAATTTGGACGAATTTACGACGATTTTATTCTGACGTGTGCTGAATTCAATTTTATCGTTTTACTAGATGCTAAAGTTTTATATTAATACCATTGCGTATTAATATAAAACTTTAGCATCTCAAAAAATTCTAATAAAAATTCAACGCAAAACTTGTTCATAAACAACGTTCTTTGTTTCACCTTCAGGCGCAAGAATAAATAAATTTAGTCTTGATGTAATAGTTCTCTCTTGTTATTCTTTTAGACGAAACTGACGCTGACTCACTGTCTCCGATAGTCTTGATGTAGTACTGTCTAAAATTTTTTCGTGCGACCTCCGAGACATCTACGCACGCGCCAAGTCTCTTCGGACTCTCTCGAAATAGGCGGAAAGCAATGAAGAAGTAGCAAGCGAACAAAAGCTGAAGGTATCGGGTAGTGCGCATCCTAAAACCTATCTCCCCTTTTTCAGATGGAAGCGTCCGTGGCTCCCAGGCACACAATATGCAAACAGACAGTAGTTCTCTCTTGTTATTCTTTTAGACGAAACTGACACTGACTCACTGTCTCCGATTGTCTTGATTTAGTTGCTCTATCTCTTAGATCTCTTAGACGATACTCACGCTGCTCATTGCTTTCTGATGCTGTAGCCGTCATTTCTCTAATGTGCACTGTCGCTAGTCTTCGATTTCTCTCCTCAGGACTCTCATTTTCACGTTTTTCAGCCATTTTTTTTGTGCCTTAGGATGAACTTGTCCTATTGCTTTCCGTTTCTTAGGAGGCATTTTTGCAGAGTGGTAGCTAAATATACTTACAATTCAAAAATTTATATTTTTCTTATTCGTTGTTTCCGAGCCTCGAGGTTGATAAATCAGAAATAAATTACTTTCTCGCTTTAAAGGTTTATCTGTTGAAAAGAAATAAAAAGCAGTTTATTGTTTTTGACTTATTTCATGCTAAAACTAGCCGGGTACCCGGCCCTGCCCGGGTTTCTGTGGGTGAAGGGTGGTTTAGTGAAACTCATTCATAAATTTCCCAACATTAAAGTGCATATCTATAAACATAATGGCTACTTCTGTAAACAATGGCTATGTTATGGATAAACTATAAAAAATAATGCAAGCTAAAAAAAATAGCAAGCTACAAATAATGTTTGAGTAAATAGGAAATGTTATAAGCTTGGTATATTAAAATAAATACATATTTACAGTATCAATCGCACTGAAATTAACCATTTCCAAATATTGCTCGTAAAATAAGTCCCATTATTAGTTTCTATCCTCGTGACAACATTGGTGAGGTGAAAACATCTTATGTACATAATTTAGAAATTTTTTTGACTATAAACACTTTCTATTCTCTAACTATTGCCAAAATCAATTTTTTTTTATTTCACCCATTAGCGATTGTTGGCTCAGATAAATATAAAAATCCATAGAAGGCAATAAATTCCATACTTACTCCAGAGAAGCCTTGGTTCAAAATTTTCAATATGATTACAATCAATATTGTTGCTGCATGGCACCAAATTTTTGCAACAATGGGTTGAAATTTTAATCATTTAAAGGGGAAATGACATAAAATTAACTGTTTTCCATAATAACTTTTTTAAACTAAGCTTTTTAGAAATAAATTATAGCTTATCCTGCTCCCTGTTACTGCAGCTATCTACGGTGAGAAAAATTGGTTAAAAATCCGCGTTCAGTAGTTTGGAAAGTTTACCACGGACATACGCAGCATACAAACAGTTAGTCTCTTTTATGTATATAGATGAAATAGGTGAGGTGTGAGTCTTGAAAATGAAAATTTCATTGTTTTAATTTTAATCTTTGTTGGAATAATGCTAATATTTAAATACCATAAATTTTATCAATTTGTAACCTAAAGGCTCATGTCGATTAACAAATAGGCTAATAATAGGCTAGATTCCTATAAAAGGGTCATTTTTTGACAACAAACTTGAATTTGAGCTTTTTAGATTTTTTAAAAATTTCAAGACCCGCCTATGAGAATTCTAGGGCATCAAGGAACTCTGTGTCAAGTTTGATGAAAATCTGACGCAAATGTGGATTTGTATAGAGAACAAGTTAATAACATTCACTCATTTTTATAGATATAGAATTATTTTGGTATAGGAAACAATATGCCAAGGTGTGTATTGCTTTACGATTTTTATTGGGCTGCCCTCAAAATATTGAACTGCATGAATTTCGAATGAAATTTGGTCAAGACATGTACCAGTATGTGAGTTTTAGTTGCTGATTTGGTCCTTGCCGCTAGTTCTTCTCAAGGTTTTCACTTACAAGAACACAAGAAAGTAATGGACAGTCTTTCGGTATAAAGTGCTTGCTATGTCTCCAACGAAGTTTTTTAGACGGAATCAAATAAAAAGTTGGGTCCATAGGGAAGACCTTTCAGAAGATACCACAGCAGCACCGAGGAAGACGGGAAGCAATCGAAAACTTTTTCATTTTTTAGTATTGGAGCGTGGATGTATACTCAAGAAGTAATGCAGAAGGATTTTCAGGACAAATTTTTGATTTTGTAGAATAAGTTGTTAAATGGGCAGAGGTTTGAAAATATCGGTTTGAACAACAATAACCTCAGAAATTGAACAAAGATGCATAAACAAACTACGATACACAATAAAAATTGCATTGTGAATTCAAGAGGATAACTATTAAACTTCTTAGGAGAAAAATGTGTGTTAGTATGCCCAAATTCTGCGATATGGTGCAGGACAGCTTCATATACGCAACAGCAGTAGATAATCAAGCAAACAGTACGTCACAAAAGCATTTTTGTTTGATTTTTTATCAGGCTCTGACGGAAGAAACGATCAACCAATCTTTTTCATTTGATAAGCTCATTTGGGTTCTTTTTTCTTACTGTTCTTGTTATTTTTGAATTAAGTCATATATTTACTTTATTGTATTTATTTTCATGATGTATTCCTTTAATTTGTTCTGGGACTATAGTCTGTATTTGTCATTAGTAACTTGTAGGAGTTTGTTTTTTTGAATAGCATTAAAAAAGTTCGTGAGTCACAAGAAGTCCTTCAAGTTCCGACTCAAAACCAAATTACCCCAAGGCCGTAATCCAGAAAAAAAAATTTCGGGTAGGGCCCAGAGTTTCGCACATTGCCCAAACACACATACATTTTTGTGTGTGCTATGAGTCTAATTTCTAGCTGACCCCCCCCCCCCCCCCCCCCCAACGATGTTTGATGTGTGTGTGTTTTTTCATTTCTTTATTCTTATTATTTTCTTGAACTGACCTTTATTGGAGATGGAGAGATATGTAATGACAACTTTTTTAAATGGGGTAGAATATCCGTAATTTTAGGGGTCCGGGGGTTTCTCCCCCGGGAAATTTTTGAAAAAAAGTTTTAAAATTCTGCGCTTTGAGGCCTTATATGGGGCAATCGGGACTTCAAAAACGTGTTGGAAGTAGGCAAACAACAATCTCATAAATTTTCTGCATTCTTTTGCGAATTAAGATTAATCAAAGCATAAAAAAATGTTTAGTTTAACAAACGATTAACATTAAGCGACAGAGAGGAAAGACAAGGGAGGAGAAAAGATTAACACATTATCACTTGCTCACATCGGTTTTCACTATAGTTACATAGTAGTTTTTGATCAGTTCTCCAACTCACCGACAGACACAGCACTTGTTAGTAACATAAAATAACTAATATTATAAAACACATAAAATTCTTTAAAAGAAATAGTGTAGAGAGTTAAAAAATAATTAACGAGACATTAATTTAACTAGACAGTAACATTCTGGCCATTTAGTTAATTCATATTTTAATTATGTATAAGATATAGGATTGAAGCACTTTTGAAGGAGTTTCAAAAAGGTATTTAATGATTTTCAAAGACTCTGGAACAGTTAAAATTCTTTAAAGATTTTCATTTGCACTTTCCAATCTCTGACGTTTTAATAGTTGATTGGACAGTCTTACGAAATTGTTAATACTTTGAAAGACACATCTTTTAAAGATTAAAAATAGATATTAAAAAATACTTATAACGACAATTTCTTTTTCAATTACTAGTACTGCAGAAAACGAAAAAGAATACAGGTAGGGTAATATTTTTTCTCGTGCTTAACTTATTAATAAAAGAATCAATTACAAAGTAACTTCTAAAATACTGAAATAGTATTTAATGAATAGTCAGAAATGAAACATGCGAGTCACAAAAAAGTATTTTTGAAAATATGCTACAAAAAATGCTGGAATATGATTTTTGCATTACGCAGAATATTTTTTTTAATCAAGGAGCTGAGTTTCGCGCAACTTGATGCCCTCCTCCCCTCCATTTGTGTTAGAAACTTTAAAATTTAAGGTTTACAGCTACATTTAACAAAATTGTCAAGGTTTTTAAGCATTTGTAAATGGAATTTTTTTAAAGTAACTTTTGTCTAAGATTGGTGAGCGTCCAACAAAGCAGAGGGTCTGTGAACGTATCCGTTTTTGTGTGGTCTTGTTGATATTAACATGTTTAGAAGCGTTTGAAGACATGTTTAGCTATTAAAATCAGGGCTGCGGAGTCGGAGGAAAAATGGTCGACCCCGACTCCGACTCCGACTCCGGGATTTTAAAACTTTCGACTCCGACTCCGACTCCCGACTCCTGCTTTTTTTAATTATTTTTTTACCCAAATATGAAGAGGGAAAAACCCTAAACAAAGGTTGAAATATTAAGTCCATTTTTAAAAGTTTCATTTTTATTCAGGGTCGTAGCTAGGACTCACTTTAGGCGTGCAGATAGCAAGCTGGGGTATCCCAGTCAGAGGTCATGAGAGGTCATTGTGACCTCTCAAAAAGTTCAATTTTCTCAAGAATTCTCGCAGGTAATTAATTTCACCACATTCACCTCAATTCTCGGAGGTCACTGTGACCTCCCAAAAAGTTCATTTTCTCCAGAGCAAAAGACAAGTGCCGCTCTTGTCATTTGACTCCGTACATAACTAATCATTTTCTTGTTAAATGGCCAGACTTTATTTTAACACATTGCATTTTTGCTGCAAAGACCCGCCATTTGAAGCACTTTTTAATGATCCTAGATGCTAAGGATTTGGATATTGGACGCTGAAAATTTGTATCTGTTAGTTTCAAAGACATGTTTTCACCTCCATAAAATTTCATCCAAATCGGAGCTGGTCGGAGTCGGAGTCGGAGTCGACATGTTTTTCAGCGACTCCGACTCCTTTGGTCCAAAATCAGTCCGACTCCGACTATTCGACTCCGACTCCGACTCCGCAGCCCTGATTAAAATCCCTCGAGGATTACAAATGCTTATAAATGGGGACCAAAAAAGTACCCTGTTAATTGAATCAGGGCGCTGAGAAGCAATCTCAGCCTAGTCGGAAACTAGGGGCCCGGCGATTAGGGGGTAAGAATCTGAGTGGTGTAAGTTTTATAAGTTTTATGGGGGGAGGGGGGACCGCCGATCAAACTTATAAGTAGCTTGCCTTGAGCCTGAATTGATTTGGGAAAGAGAGCTGGAAGTGCTAATGAGAGTCTTGTTTTCAAGTTTGTTTTGCAGCTAATAAGAATTTGAATTGTCTTTTTTTTTTTTTTTTGTACTTCTTCAAATTTTTACTCGTTTAATAGTTAAAAAGAAAAAATAATATTTTTTTTTTGCCATTTAAAATTAAAAAAAAAGAAAACGTTTTTTTCCCTCTGTTTTACATTATAAAACAATTTGGGTTTCGGGGAGCAGTGATAAAAGTATTTATTAACTTCAATTTCTTGCGGCTTGCGATACAAATGACAGTTGGACAGGAGGAGCCTAGCATCTGTACCTCTTTATTTTTCTTCTAGCACTCAGTTGTACCTAATGTAATGTAGTGTAATGAAATGTGAAATCTTGAAATTTTCTCACAAAGCGTATGTTTTTCCCATAACAAAGCAAAATAAAGAACACTTCAATGAATGAAACACGATATTTAATTTCTACGTGTTATTATGCATTCGAATCAATAAATAACTATTTGATAATTTAAGCGAGAAAGCTCTGAAATAATTCTTTTACACTTCATTTCATGTAGGGATTCACGCCATGGCTTTCAAAACATTTTTTAACGAACTTGAGTTTTTGTCTCAGGTACTTCGTTCACAATTTTTAATTTTGTTGCAACATTCAATGTATTTTTAAGCTTTATGATTTATTAAGTAAAGTGAAGTTTCCAAACACTATACTCTGGGAATATGAGAGTTTTATATCAATTTATAATAGACCCTAATTATTTAATCACTATTTCGTCTAACCTTTTTCATTAAGTACAAAGTGTAACATTTGAAAGTTCATGTATTTTAATTTAATAGTATTTTGCATGTTGATAGAAATTGAATACTATTTACATTTTTCAGCAGGTTTACTTTTTTGTATTATGTCTTACAACTGACGTTACTATTTTTTTTTCTTTGTAGTACCCTATGGTTGGAGCTGCGATTTCAGATAATTCACCTGTCGTACCCGGATATTTATTTGGAGAAATTAATGGTTAGTGCATAAATGTAATTAATGCATTTATTTATTTTTAAGGAACTTGTGCAGTAGTAGCAGTCTACAAATAAGCTGAAATTACACAATCCAATGTATTTCATGACAAACTAGTAAATAGTCCCAGTATTTTTTCAGAAGTCTAACCTGAAAAGTTTTCAGTAATAAACAAGGCAATTTTCCATAGTTTGTTAGTCTTTTACGTAGATAACCAAAAGTTCTATCCATTGCTGCTCTTCTAGTAGCTGATAATATTCAAATTGATATTTTGAATGAACTTTATGTATTTTTGAATGATATTTATGTATACTTTGCTGCATAATAATATAGGTAAATGTTCTTAGGAAGTTATAAATCCCCATTTTGTTTTATTGACTTATAATTCTAAAAAGTTTATGCAATTATAATGAGTTATTTCAACATGCTAGGAAAGTTGCACACACAATCTAAAGTACCATAAAGCTCGCTTTTACTAGTGTTTATAATCTGACCTTATCTCATGCCATATGGAAATCCTCAGGCTTCATAATTGTCTTGATATTCCCGATCTTCTTGATAAAAATATTTTGTTCTGATTTGTCCTGATTTTTTGCTTTTGTCTTGATATTTTTTCAATTTCTTTCAAAAAACCAATTTTAGGGCTTCTAACATATTTTCAGTTTGTCTGTAGGGAAAATTGACTCAAATGCTTTTGAAAAGTGACCTTAACTTTAAATTTTAAATGTTAAAACTAGTAATGCATTGATTAGTCGGCGGTAATTAGTCATTTTACTTAACTTAGCTTATCTGGTTATTTTAGCTGCTGAATTGGCTAAAAGGTTTTTATAATAAAATTTACGATAAGCAACAGTACTGAATAAATTTTAGCCAATTTATCTGCTAAACATAAAAAATTTCCAAGTGAAATTTATTTTTCTTAGACTAAGAAACTATGCTGAATGTATTTGTTGCACTTAACCGGTAGTTTTTAACTATGTCACACATGTCCTTATTTGATTCCAAATTTTCAAATCATCATGTTAAGAATCTGAACAACCTATTCATATTTCAAAAAAAGAAAAAAAAAAAAAATAGAAAGGTAGAGAAGATGTGACTGGAAAAGTTTAAGATGAGGCTTAAATTTTAAAGGAACTGGAGGGGGGGGGATGACCAATATAGAAAAAGTGAACCTCTAGAGATTGAAACAAAAAGAGGAACCAGTTTGGAGCTTGTGGCGGATCCAGAAAAAATCTACAGGAGGGGCACAAAATCACAGTAATTTTTTAACTAAAAAAAATAATTATTGTGAAAAACAAACAACTGTCGTATACTTATGTATTATCGTATTTTCCTTACCTTTCGGTTCCTGGTAATAGTGGAATTCCATCAAGCAGTCATTGTATAGTATGGCTCTGGCAGTAGAAGGTGTCCTTTGAAAGTGTTTATTTATTTGTGGATACCTTGCATTAGGGGAATGTTATTGGTTTGAGTTATAATACGTACACAACATTATTTCATTCAGCAAAGTGCTTGTAAATAATTAAAAAAGAACTCGGAACACGAGAAAATATCACTGAAGAACTATCTACTTTCCCATAACTGTTGAAACATAACAATATTATAGCTAAAGTGCTTTGGATGACAACTTTTTTGAGTCTAAATTCGGAAGAATGCACAGACATGGCGCCGTATCATTCAGATCATTCAGACAAGTATCAAAACATATTTTATCCTTTGAAGAAATGTAGCCGTAATAAAAATGTATTAAGTGAGTAGTTTTTCCCTTTGATTTATGTTTAAGGAATAAAAAACCAAATGCCTGTAATAGCCAAGTGGAATGAGAACGCAAAAACATACTTCCACCCAACCGCTTGTTACATCTCCCGCCCCCCTTTTTTTTTGCAAGTACAAGGTAAGCAAAAAGCAAAAATACGTCAAAGCAGAGTGCCTTTGCTTTCAAATGATCTGACCCCATGGAATAAGTTTGGGACATTCGAAAGTTCCGAAGATCAATAAATAAAAGGGAAAAAAAAAAAAAGAAACCGACACATTTTTCTCACAACAGAAATGTGCTAAGAGTAATATTCAAAATGAAACTATTTATTCATTACTAAAAGTAAATCAAAGCTTAAAAGCAATCGTGACAGTTGCATTTTTAATTTTTGCTGGTCATCAAATAGGTCTCTGTTACAGTATTAATATTTTTTTTTTCTTTTACGATTCCGTTGCCAAAAAAAAAAAAAAAATATTTAAAAAATGCAAAACAGATGTATCGAATTGTCCTCGATAATTTGATCGGTGTTTCTTGTTTCAGTATGGGTTTTAGGCTCTTCGTGAATATATGACGGGGGCACGTACCCGTCCCGCTGGATCCGCCACTGTTTGGAGCTTTACTATTTTGATATGTCTTCTCACTGCCAATGTTCCCAATACCAGAAAAAAAACATAAAAAGAACTCATACACTTGATTACAACATCTGATGACATATATTTTTTCATTGTGATGCGCGGAGATAATATAGAGTCATATAATATGTATGATATATGTTCATTACACACTTTTAAAAGTATTAAAATGGTCCTGATTTTTGTCTTGATATGTTTATGATATTTTGTCTCCAATTTTTTGTTCTTTTTTTAAGCTGCTATGAAGTCTTTTTTTTTCTCCCTATAGACAAAAATGAGAAGGGTCTGCCATACAATCTAGTAGGAGGACCTGTAACAGGTGTGAGGGCCATAGTTTTTAGTCCACATGTGTAAGTGCTGGATTTTTTTTTCAATCTCTCGAAAATATCTTTATCTTACTTTAGTAGGCTATCCTGTTGAAAGCAAAATAGTTTGTGAGGGAAAAGAAAAGAAATGACAACTAGTATCTAACTAATAACTTAAAATTATAAGTAATTAAATATTAAAATTCTGACTTTTTATTAGTTTCCTTTAATGTAACTTTGTTGTTTTTTCTAAACATTGATTTTATTTTCTAGCTATCACATAAGTTGATAAATGGTAGGAATTGTAAAACACTTTTCCAGTTTTCCTGGAATCTATCAAAGTTGCAGGCTAACACTCCTTTGATATCAATAAAGGTTTGTTCTCATTTTTATGTTCTATTTTAAGAAGTGATGTAATTTCCAGTGCCTTGAATCTGGAAACGTAGCCCACTTTTTCATAAGGTTTTCATTTTCTTTCTTCTGAAGATTTGGCTAAATTTAGAATTACAGTAGAGTCTCAAAAGTCCGAGGTTCCAGTTAATCCAAGGTTCTTTATTGACATTTTAAGGTCTATCTTTAAGCGCCAAAAAGATAATTTGTATTAAAATATAAAAGTGAGAATCTTTTACTATTTAAAAATTTCCTTTTGTACTTACAATAAAGTAATAAAAAAGAAGTTTTGAGAGGTCAGTGTCAAAGACCTTCACTAAGTGTCTCGAAATATTCCTTAACTACTAGAGATATATTAAGATATGCTTTGGAAATAATAACTTAATAGGTAAAACAATAAAAGTTTTTTTTCTTTTTTATGACTATCGAAAACTGTTGCGTTTCTACCGTTAAATTTTTTCCGGAAAATCTGAGTTATCAGTAATCCCAGGTAGCGTGGACTCCAATTATCTCGTATTTTTAAGACTTTACTCTGTATGTAAATATATAGTGAATTGTCAGTTTTCCATTTTCAGTCAGTCCAGTGCTTATGTTTTCAGTCAGACAGGACTTTTCAAGTTTTCTGCTATTCTACACACAAATGTGAAGTTGCCTAGTTCAGAAGTTCTCTTAGAAAGCAGCTTCTAACTGGATACTCTGCCCAATGTGAGCTTTGCTTCAAAGAGTGTTGCCTATTGGAGTTTTTGAGTCATAAAACACTGAACGACCAAGATTAGACCATATTAAAAAATATATACATCTTATCCATTATAGTATAATTATATGTTTTTGATTTTTTAAAAATAAGCTTTGAAAAAATAATTAGGGACATTTTACTTTTTAACTCTAGTTTATCTTCTGAAATAGTTTTAGTGCTGAAATAATTTATTCATATTTCAATTTGTTCTTATTCCTGTTGTTGCTTAAGAGCCTTTAAAAAAATCTATTACATTACAGATCCTAAAAATACTTCTGTGGCTTGTCAAAAATGGACATAAAGAAATGATTGATGAAGTGAAATTTCAAGAAATTCCATTGAAGCAAGCCATGTGTAAGTTTTTGGTGAGATGTAGTCATATTATCTCTCGCCCTTTCTACAAAATTATGCTTTCAGAAAATGTTTGAAAAAACTCAAATGTTATTTGATGACATGGTGTTTTATTTCTTGTTTGTGCAATTTATTCATAAATTTCACAGTCATGGTCTTAAAAATTATGTTTATGACACATGAGCTGGAATCACAAAATGATCCCATCCAAAAATGATACTATTGAACTAGCATGTTATGGTTGAATCGTATTGTAATTTGATTTTTTTTTAATCTTTTCCTCTAAAGCTTTTCATGGACCTCCAGATGATCTCCATGGAAGTGCAGCTTATGAAGAAATTAGGAAACTCGCAAAGGTATTTCATGAATTCAATAAAACAGACAACAAGATGTGTTTACTGTTTCAACTAAAAAATTAACTTGATACAGCATTTTGATTTTAATAAAGTTTATTTTGAACTAATTAATTTTTTTTTCAATAATGTTACGTACTAACTGTCATTCAGATTTCAGGTATGATGAAAAATTGCATAATCTTAATTTAAAACACCAGTACTTATTGTAATTAAATTTGTACTAAAACTGACATCTTTAATGTTTTAGTAACAGCTTTCCTAAATACAAACCTTTTCTTTAAAATGAGTACTTAGTTTGCTAGTTAAGATTTATTCTCTTTCTCATATTTTGTAACATTTTCTGTAAACTTTAATTTCCTGAATTGACGTTTCAATAGTTTTGGTATAGGTTAAAGAAATAGCTTCTATTTATTGAATAGATATTTTTCTTAGAAAGTTATTGTGGGTGACTTAAATTTAAAGCAGAAAGTTTCTTGAAAAATTTTTCAGGTAATTTTACTTTAAAGCATTAAAAAAAAAATGCTTCAGCTTTGAAGAAAACTGTTTGCAATTTCATTATTTATTTATTAATTGATTTGAACTTGATCATTATGAAAGCACTGTACAATTATTTTCTATATGTTATTAATTTTTCTCTATATAAAACTTGTATGTTTATGTTCACAAGGGTACCTACATTTTTGCTCTTTTCAGGAATTGTTAGATACGGTATTTTCTGAAAAGCCACCCTCAAGTGATAATGTATCTGAATCACACACAGGTATTTAACAACCTTTTAGGCTGTTGCAGGCATCATCATGTAGCCCCTTCTTTTAATTCTTCCCCCTCCCCCAATTTTATGATAAATTTTAATGTGTGACAAAAAAGGAATTGTACTCAGATAAAAATTAACTAATTCATTCATTTTAGCTACTGTGCCATTGTCTGGATATGGTAGTCAAGCAAATACTACTAAAATGTCTGGATTTGGCTATTCTGTGAAGACGCAAAGTAAACATATTTTAATTTTTTTTATTTCAATGAGAATATCTATTTTTAATACGCTTTTATTAGTTTCACATCTGAGTTTGTTTGTTTGTATGTACTGTCGTCCACGCTTAATCGGGTAACGGATAAACGAATACCCCGCTTATACGAATAATATATCTCAGAACTGATGCCATAGACGTAATGTTAAAGATCCCCGCCTAATCGAATACCCCGTTTAATCGAATAATATTTCTTGGAACTGACAGTATTCATTTCAGCGGGGCCGACAGTATGTATAATTCTGAATAAAAGATAAAATTCACTTTCTTTGCAAACATTAAAGTAATATTTAACACTATTATTAATACTAAAGGCTAAACTATATTACATGTTGATGTGTCATAAGTGTTTCAGTTTGTATGTAACTCTGAATAAAAAATAAAATTCGCGTTCTTTGCAAATATAAAAGTAATGTATTTTATACTATTACTAATACTAAAGGCTAAAGTATATTACATGTTGATGCATGCTAGTGCATGCTAGTTTGATTAACGCTAAAAGCGTATTTTTTAGTTTTCTAAAACTATAATTTAATTACTCTGTTTAAGTTATTTTTAAGTTGCATTATGCTTTCTCTAGAATCTGTTTCTGAAAAAGTTACTGATGGAATCACAACATTTGTGGAGAAGCTATTACCTACTTCTGAGAAGGAAAGTCAGCCTAACCAATCGTCTTTCCTTAGTGATTCTTTGCCACAATATAAACCTTTGAAAATAGAAAAAAGTGACATAGAGTTGACCCCTGCTATGGAAGATGCATATATACCAAAGTTATCGACAGCTCAACCTAGAACAGAAAGAAAGATCAAAGGCATGTTTTTTTCGTTATTTTGCTAATGTTTAATTTCTTTGTTTTTTAAATGAGATAAAAATTATTGGTTATTTTCTTTGTATGCAAATTTCGTAAATAGGTATTGATGCTCTTCAAAACAGCCTGAATGAATTTAATATTCTTTAAGAAGAAAAATCTGTTTGAATCAGATGCACTTTCATTAGGGTATAAAGTATGCATGTTTATTATTAATGCTAAAGCCAACAAGATATTGTATTTAACATAAAGAATTATATTTGCAAAGGTTATTTTTACGGAACAGCATATCAAATTACAAAAGTCTGATATTTGTTTCAAGTAATAGTCTTCCTTAATGGGTAAAAACGAAGCTGACTTGGGTTGGGTAATCTTTAGTGAACCTGTTGTTCATCTTGCAAACTTTAAATTTTTTTACTGCAAGAATTTTCATATTTAATTTGATGCAATCTTTTTCAATGGTTGAAGATAAACTGCCTTTTTTTTTTTTTTTTTGAATGCTTAATTTTGTATAAATTTCTAGTTGTGTATAGCTTCTTAAATACTTAGCATTCTCTTATTCGATACTGCGCTTAACTGCTATGAAAAAAAAAAGTTTCTCTTTTACTTTAAAAATACTTTGAGTTACTTTTTCATTTAAAGTAACTTAATGAGTTAAATAATATAAAAACTAAAATTAAAAACTTTAAAAACCCCCGACTAAGCCTTAAACTATAAAATCAATTACAAGTATTTTATTTTTTGAAGTTAAAAATCAACGTAAATAAAGCACAAATAAGGTAGAAAGTACAGCAAATAGCTATTTCAAGGCTACAATGGAGCCCCTTCATCAGTGCAAGAAGCTCAGCAAACAACATGAAAGCTGTAAGAGAACTGAGCGCGAAGCACGTGTGCCCCGGTATTTATAACAAATGGGCGAGTGCGCTTGAACTCACAACAAAGCGGGAAAACACCGACCAATCAGCGATCAGCGAAACGCCAGGAGAGCGAAGAAAAGGGGGGAAGGCGGCAAAGGAAAGTAGGGGCAAAAAAAGCGCGGGAGAAAACACTAGAAGACGAAATTATAAAAATTGCTTCCAGATGTCAGGGAAAAATGGAACACTGGAAAAATCATTCACCAGAGAATGGGAATTTTTCCAAATATGGTAAGCTTCCCAAAAATCGAGGTCATAAACTGACGAACATTTACAAATAATTCTAGCCGAAGAAAAATCAAAGCAGTGACCAGAAGTCCAACAATGCTGAGCAATGGAAGAGCGTGCTAGTTCTTTATGTTTAACATAATTTTGATGCTCTTTCAGACGGTGCTTAAGAGGCCGCTTAGTCTGGCCTACATAGCTAAGTCCGCATTTGCAAGAGATGCTATAAATGCCCCAGTTGCTTTGGCAATCAATGGGATGCTTTAAGTTTGTAAACTTGATTTTGTTCACAGGAGAGAAAGAAATATCGAAACCAAACTTTTTCAAAATCTTTGCAACTTGATGACTTGCTTTTGGATAAAAAGGCAAAACAATGGTGTAACCAACCTTAGACTCGGAAACCTTGCTGGAATGAGAGGGCTTTATTAGCCTATTATATATAGAATCAATAATCTTGGGCGAGTAACCCCGATCAAAAGCCACAGCTTTTAAATAAGAAAGCTCAGTATTTAAAGAACTGGATGAAGAACAGATATTCAAAGCACGAAACACAAAAGCCTTAAATGAGGCCAACTTTTGGTTTCGAGGATGAGAAGAGTAGTTGTGAGGAGGTAGTGTAACAGCAAAGGGCTTACGATACACTGAAGTCATAAAATCGTTATTACTTTTAGTAATCAAAACGTCCAAGAATGAAAGAGAACTTTCCATTTCCATTTCAATAGTGAATTGGATGCAAGGATCGATAGAATTAAGAGTGGAAAGTAAAAGCTCATTATTAACTTGGTTTTGGTCAAGCAAAACAAAGCAATCGTCAACATAACTAACATAGAACGGAAACTTTATGGTTTCAAAAAGTTTTACCTCAAAGTAGTGCATATAAATGTCACTTAGAATAGGGCTCAAAGGGTTACCCATCGCTAAACCTTCGGACATGCGATAGTAAACACCATCAAATACAAAAGTATTCTGATCAAGACAAGCACGAGTAAGAGAAACAAGTTCATCAACCTCAAAACTAGAAAAATGATGTTCCTGGAGTCTCAATTTGAGACATTCCATGGTTGTGTTCCATTTTTCCCTGACATCTGGAAGCAATTTTTATAATTTCGTCTTCTAGTGTTTTCTTCCGCGCTTTTTTGCCCCTACTTTCCTTTGCCGCCTTCCCCCCTTTTCTTCGCTCTCCTGGCGTTTCGCTGATCGCTGATTGGTCGGTGTTTTCCCGCTTTGTTGTGAGTTCAAGCGCACTCGCCCATTTGTTATAAATACCGGGGCACACGTGCTTCGCGCTCAGTTCTCTTACAGCTTTCATGTTGTTTGCTGAGCTTCTTGCACTGATGAAGGGGCTCCATTGTAGCCTTGAAATAGCTATTTGCTGTACTTTCTACCTTATTTGTGCTTTATTTACGTTGATTTTTAACTTCAAATATAGTTCAGCACAAAGCCTATTTGATCATTTTTCATTTAAGTATTTTATTTGTTAAAAAAATATAAATTTGCAACTGATAAACATTTTAATAAATTATAAGAGTTTGCTTTCTTTGTCTGCCAATAGTGAAAACGGTTCCGATCGCGTGAATAAAGGCTAAGCTGCATTTGCTAAAAAACGCTATAACTCACGTTACATAGAACATGGAAGATCCATTAACATTGTATCAGACGCAGAAAATTTTTGTCTTTCATTTGGTGCTATTTTTTTAAGTTTTGAAGTATGTTTACAATTCTAAAGTCCCGAAAACCTTTCTAAGGTTTTTAATTAATATCTTTGTTAATTAATACCATCCGAAGACGCAACCTAGCTAAGAACACTCTCGATCAACTCCCCCTTCGAACAAAAATTTTTTTTCAAAATCGGTTGTCGCCATTCTGGCTGCAGAGTGCCACAGACAGATACACATATTGACAGATATACATACACGTCAAACACATAACCCCCCTTCCTTTGTGTGTTGGGGGTTAAAAATGATCAAATAAGCTTTGTGCTGAAATATGGTTGAAGTTAAAAACCAACGTAAATAAAGCACAAGTTGTGAAGAAAGAATGGCATATAGCTATTCCAAGGTTACAACGGAGCCTTTTCATCAGTGCATATATCTCAGCACAGAAAACCGTGAGAGAACTGAGTGCTACCGCAAGAATGCCAGTATATGTACCAAATGAGTTGATCAATAGGAACACACACGACAGAAAACCGACCAATCAGCTAACTGCAAACCAGTCCCGGAGAGCAGGGCAACAGGGAGACAACCTTGAAATAGCTATATGCCGTATTTTCTTCAAAATTTTGTACTTTATTTTCGTGAGTTACTTTAGTTTTGGATTTGTAAGTGACATTTCCAGTTTTTCAATTTGATTTGTACAGACTCGCAGTTTGATTACTTGTAAAGACAATTAACTTAATTTACGAACAAGTGCAGAGAAGTAAATGAAGTTGATGTAAGCAATAGTTTTTACAACTTGTGCATCCCAAAGCAAACTGATTCAGCTGAGATAAATATATTTCATTGCTTTTAATAATATTAAACTGTTATATAATTTTAAACTGTTGCTTTCATTGTAGTTCACAGACCTGGGAGAGCTGGGGGTGGTTGGGATGATTCTGATGATGAGGATACAGATGCCGCTTCTGCTGCAGCTTCAGAAGAAATAACCAAGGAAAATTCAATTCCTGCTGAAGTTGTAGAAACCAGGTAGGTTTTTAAGCTTCAACTAAAGGGATTCCAATTATTTATTAAAACAATACATCAATGTTATCATTATTTGCTCTTTTCAAATCAGTTTAATAAGGATATAATGAAATAATTATAAATTATGTGCATAGAAAGATGGGGAAACAATTCCCCAACAAAATTTTATAGTCTCACCTTTTTGCTTAGTTTTGACCTTTTTCGCTCTTTTTCTTCTCAATCTCTTTATTTTATTTTATTTTTTTGTATCTTCGAGTTTATATTCCTTGTATCTATCTTGTCTTAAAGTAGTTGAAAGTCCAAATATGTTGATTGTTTTCAATTGCCACTTTCATCACCAAAATAGTGTGACTGAGATTCACGTCGCAGGTTTGTTTGAGGCTAAAAGTTTTTTTTTTTTAAATATGTAACTGAGAAAAGCCAATATTTCCTGTATTACTATTTCTAATTGAGTTTTGCTATGTTAAACTAAGTTATATGAAAAAAGTTGTTATTAAATGTTCACAAATTATTTGGAAATTTTTCTCTTGCTAATTTTTGACTTTAATAGTTCATGTTTGATTTTCTTTTTTTATGATGTTGGACCGATGTTTTGTTCGTCTCTTGGGTTACTTTTGAATAGATTGTGTATGTTTTTTTATAAATTAACAAATTAATTTAATTTAATTTATTTTTATAAATTTGTGTTTTTATACTAAAATTAATCAAAATAACTTGAGCAAACTATATCATGAGTTAGAATAATGCTTTAATTCTGTAGCATTTGAATAATGATGTGGGATTCGAATCTTTGTTTCAGTAAACTTGATCTACAAGTCTCTGACTGGTCAGATGAATATAAAATTGTGGAGGACTTTGTTGTTAATGAACCTTTATGCAAGTTAGAATACTCAAAAATTTTGTCATCTTGCAAAAAGTAAAGTATTTTTACTTAAAATAGTTCTATGTAGATGAATTGAAAAGTTCATGTTTATATATTAGTGTGTGTATGTCATTGAAAATTATTTGATTTTACATTTTCAACTTAATTTACTATTACTTCTTACTAAAAGTTTTAATATTTATATTTTATTATAGATGTTCATCTTTAAATTGTGAGAAAATTTTGTCATTTATAGTGAAAAAATTGGCTCTTAAAGAAGAGAATCTTCGGTTGGTGAGTTCTTATGTGGAAAATATGATAATGTTTCTCACTTTAATTTGTGTAATTAAATATGTAATTTTGTGTATGTCTGTTTTTATGAAATAATTTATTCTAAACTTTAATTTTTTTGTTTTATTTCCTATTTTGCTAAAGAGTTGTAAATGTAGTTAGTAGTGTAAGTAATTGGTTTAAATGTGATTCAAGTTGAGTGTGTCTGTATGTTTCTTGCACTTTTGAAGTAAAATAGTTTACTAAGAATTATAAATATTAAATTCACCATCTTGACATGATTGTGTTTTTTGGTTTAAATAATAAATATGTATGTATTCTTTTGCAATTAATCTGGAAAAGACCTTTAGATTTTTCACATAAAATCGAAATGATTTTGCAGAAGGCAAATTAAAAGTGGATAATCAGTAACTGACTATAAAATGTTTATTTTTAGAAATAATAATTTGTGTTTGGCTTTAGCTATGCATTTTGTTTAAATATGTGGAGGTTCTGAAGAAGAGGGCTCTTTGGCTATTTAATTTTTGATAAAGATTGCTATGTACAGAAAATAAAAAATAATTTTAAAAAAACATCTGTTTCTTTTTAGTGCAATTTTAAATTAACTTATTTTATTAATTTTCATTCGAAATCACTATCTCTCTTCATCCACCCTTCGTGACAAACCTGTTCAAGCTTCTAGACATGGGGGCAATCCTACTGGTCTCTGTCTCCCCTCCCCCTCAATTGTTAAGGACATGATGTAGAAGTACAGAAATTTAGATTGTTCCATGAGTTGTTCAAGTTGAGTTTTCTGCTAGGCTATTTTTAGAAAATGTAGGGACTATTTGAATTTAAGGGCAAAATATTTCACAAGGACATAGAAGAAGTGTAAAGGAGATATGAAGGAAAATGGTCTACTTTGATAACTTGCTAACTATTGTTCATTGCACGAAAGTATCGTCGCATTAAATATAACCAGCGGGTGACCGAGCTCCGCTCGAGGAAAACAGGTGTCGAAGCTAACTCGAAGATTTAAATTTTCAATTGTGATTATCAAAACAATACATGCCATAAGAAAATTTATGAAACCATTGGTGAAAAGATAACCGGTTAAAGTGCACCATTGTAAACTATTCTAAACAAAGTTAAGAGTTTGGAAAGGGCACTATTCAAAACAAAGATTAAGTTTGAAAAGTCATAGGAAATAAAATGTAACTGAATATAAAAAAAACTATACAATTAAAGAAATGGTACAAAGTGAGCAGTGTAAAGATTGAAGTGTGTTGAAGTTCAATATTGACAAATTTATTTAGAAAAACAAAACCTCGTGATTCCTCGTGGCCAAAAACCCCAGACCCCCAAGTTTACCGGAGTTAATTAATTCTGGGGCGATTTTCGACTTGGCAAACCATTCCTCGTATTACCCCTAACGTGTACCAGGGGACCGAGCCTGCTCGGTTAAAAAAAAGAGGTTTGTAAACTCGCGTTTTTTTCTAAAGTGCGAAGTACTTATTTAGATAAACTTGAAAAGCATTTTTGAGCTTTTGGTTGCAATTACGCATTCAAAACAGCCGTAATTTATTTTAAAAAACACAACCCTATTTAATCCACGCTCACCGTAAAATCACACCTAATTTCATTTCATTTGGCGCCGAAGGCGCGGGAGGGGTTGATGAGAATGGATGCAGAGTCCCTGTTCCCAGTACGCATTTGGTTCCAGTTGGTTTTGACTTTCCTTCACTTTACACTCCAGGTCCCCCCCCCCCCCCGTACATACCACAACTCGATTTTTAACCGGGATGGGGCCCTGAAGAGCGCTCTGTTCATTTTTGAAGAAGGCGCAAGGACCGAGTAAACCCTTGGGCCAGCACACCCCAGAGGTTTCGTTTCACTTGGAGGATTTTGTGACCACGAACATTTTTAACGTCCCCCAGCAACCATTAATGAAGACGGTGGACCTTTGATCGGCGGCTATATGATCGACCCGAGACCCTCCGGTTACGAGTCCGACGACTTACCGATTGGACTACCGGGGCCTCAGGCCCCTATATAGACGAGCTGATGCATCAAAATTACCACTTTGGATCCAGCGCGTGTGTGAGGATTGTCTTTTCTGGCCAGTTATCGCTTTTTGTAACTTTTTACGTAAATTTAACAAAGCTTGGCAATGTCCCGAAACTTTGGTAACCCTAATTCCTCAACAATGAAAAATGAAAGTGAAAGTTAATGAGTTGGATCCAAAGTGGTGAAACTTAAGCTTGATGCGTCGGCCTGTCTATATAGCGGCTCTACCGCTGCCTATACCCAATTCTAACTTTATTTTGATCGATCTCTTTTAAATTTCAAAAGCAATAACAATTCTAACATGTTGCCAAAAATTATTTGCCAAATACCATAAAAACATAAATTTACGCCGATGGGATTAAATATGAAATCCATTGTTAGCACGCGGTTGCTATGAAACGGTAACAATAAGAGAAATCATAAAGAAAATGGCGTAGTAAGAAATCTTCTCAAACATTTAATGAATCCTATCTGTAACTCCGAACTTTTTGACCGTAGCGCTTCAAAACCGGTGCCAATCGATTCCCCGTGGCCAAAAACCCCAGACCCCCAAGTTTACCGGAGTTTATTTATTCTGGGGCGATTTTCGACATTACAAACATCTCTCGTATTATAGTATAGGATAAATTATAAATATTTTACATATTTCATCATGGAAAGTGGTTTCTGAAAGAATGACATACGTCCTAAAAATTAATTTAATAAATTTATTCTAAGATGCACTAAAAACAAAATTCGGCTCGCTTTGTAGTTTTTTTTTTTTAGAAATTAAGAGTTTAGTGAACCCCCTTTGTATATTTCTTCATGCACCCTATCTGTTCATACATGTTAATACATTGCATAAACAAAAAATGATAAAT
This sequence comes from Uloborus plumipes, assembly GCA_038373865.1. Taxonomy (NCBI): domain Eukaryota; kingdom Metazoa; phylum Arthropoda; class Arachnida; order Araneae; family Uloboridae; genus Uloborus; species Uloborus plumipes. The sequence goes on from JAXGGA010001267.1 coordinate 68,396, forward strand.
ATCAAGTAAAAGTATTTGGAGTATTTTAAATGCAAAATGTTTCAATTTTCTTGAAAATTTGGAAAATCCTGACATGAAAAAATAAAAATAAAATAAAATGCTAGTCATTTTCAATCAGTGCTGAAAGGTACATAGGTAAATCCTTTTTTTTTTTTTTTTTTTGAGTTAGAACTAGTTTTTAGAGAACTATAAAATTTACTTGTGTTCAGAAAAATGTAATATGTCATGTTATTTTATTTTTATTTTAGAGGGCACTGGTTTTTATTGAATATTTGCTGTTTCATGATGTAATTGCTTCAGAATCCTTAACAAAACTGGTGATACCTACATTGAAAACAATATGTGAATCAGAGCCTCCTTCCAAAGATGCTGTAACATTAAAAGCAAAAAAGGTATGTCTGTTTTAAGTAGAATTTGTAAATAATAAAAATATACTTGTTTATTAACTAAAATTAAAAATGTATGATAAAAGTTATAGTACAGTTTATTATCTTTTGCCAAAAAATTATTATAAGAGACTTTTTTAATTTTTTTGCTTATTATCATTATTTTCTAATATATATGATTGGGGCTTACATGCTTCCTCTTTACAACATAATACTATTTTTTTGTCTTCAAATTTAGTTTTCCCCTCCAAATGAGAACTGAATCCGTTGTTCTATTTTTCTTTGTTTGAATTAGAGGTTAAATTTTACTTGATTTTTTTTTTATTTTCTTATTCATTGTGATTTCATGAATTAAACAAATATGTAATTTTGCTTTAAAAAAAGTTTTTATAAGTTATTACAAAGACAAAATTTTGATATTTTTGATTAGAAATATTACATTTAATGAACTAATGTAAAAGACAGTGGGGCTTGTACATAAGTTCTGAAAGCAAGGGATTTTATCTTTTGACGTGAGTGATAACAGAAATAATCTAAAGCAGATGGATTTTAAAGCTGGCCTAGCGAAGTAGCTGGAAAAGGGAAAGACTAGCAGCTGCTTAATGTTAGTCAATTTATCATTGCAAATTTCTCACATGAAGGAAAAATCTTAAGCCCCTTTATTAGTTTGACAAAAAAAAAAAAAAAAAAACATACAACTTTGACGGATAGAAAAGTATATGTAACGTATGAGAAAGTTTTTTTCAACATTCAAAATGTGATAATTAGCTGTTAGAATCTAGTCAGATTCTGGTTAAAAGTGAGGAGTTCTTCATAGCTTCACTATTTCTGATAATAATCTGAAGTAGAGCACTTTTTCTTCACTTAAAAATCAACTCCTAGAAAGTAGGATTGTTTAAATTGTTGTTTAAGACAGGGGTGCCCACAGGGGGGGGATTATGGCGCAACTTGTGCCATCAAAATTTTTGGGGGGGATTTTTAAAACTAATTTATATATTTATTTATTTAAATTATTCATTAAATTATTTTTTAATTTAAATTATTTGCTGATTTTTTTTAAATAAAAATTATTCATTTATTTATTTTTTTAAATAAAATTATTCTTTTTATTTCGTTATTATAATTTTTTATTTATTTATTTCCTGTGTGTGTGCTTGGAATGTCTGGAAGAGAACAAAAGCAATTCTATTCCGCGCATAATTAGCACTTTAAAAAAATTAATAATAAATAAAAAAATAATAGTTATAATTTAAAAAATAAATAAATAATATTAAAAAAATAAATAAATATTTAAAAAAATAACTATTTAAATGAATAAATAAATAATGTTTAAATAAATAAATTTAATAAAAAAGAGGGGTAAAAATAAAAAATAAAAACCACAACAGGGTTGTGAAAAATTTGGGGGGGAATTTGCGCCATTGAGCTTGGGGGGGGGGGGGGGAGATGGGCACCCCTGGTTTAAGATAGTAGGCAAAACCTTATTAGAAAGTATTTTAATGTAACTTAGAAAAGGCTATATTTTTTATAATGATTTTAATCTTGTTGTAGTCAGTAATTCAAAACTGTGTTGGTTGAAGCTAATTAACTGCATCAAGTTATTAATTGGTTTACTAAATTCATAATTTTATCATAAATTAATATTTAACTATATAATTTTAAGCTATACCCGTTGAGATGTTGCTCTGCTTATGATGATACTGTGTTGACAGACTAACAAAAAAAATATCACAAAATTTCTCGAAAGCAAAAAATGATGTCTAAAATAGTTACATTATCAATGTAGTAGCAATCAAGTTATTTTTAACACAACTAGTATGCCTATTGTGTCTCTGTGTGTATAATTGCCAAAAAGGGGGGGGGGGGTAGGGAATACATCTAGGGAAAGAAAAATTATCTACAAAACAGCTTTTTGATACCCAAATAATACTTTGAATTATTGTGCTCTGTGCAGTGCTGATTAACAAGTTTTCCCCTTCTCCCTAATTCCTGTAATGCATTTTTTGTGCCAGCACATAATTCAGTCAACTAGTATTATAAGTAGTCTGTGAAATTAAATAAGTAATAAATCTTTAGTAATAATTTATTGTTTTCCTAGATCTGCCTCACCGTTGCAAACCTAAATAAAGTATACCAGCAACAGCAACAACTTCCAAAACAGGGTACAGAAACTGAGATAAAATGTAATAGCTGATAATATAGCTTTTAGAGGAATTGAATTTAAGCCGGTAAGTTTTTTCAACTAGTTTAACTGAAGCTGCAAAATATGAACACAAAAAAAGCTACAGAAGTTAATAACTTTTAAAAAAATGTTGTGGCATGCATGTTCTTACCAAAATGTCTCTTTCATTATGTTCTTAACTAATTCTTTGTTTTCAAATTGTTTATCATGGAGTTGGTGTGTTACGAGAACAATTTAACTGATTATGATTTGCTTCATTTTCAAAATTAATCTACTTGGTTCATAAAATTTAATTTTTCTAATCACAAAACTTGTGAATAAACAGCACTTGAAGGCCAAAATTGTTTGTTAGTAAGGAATATTTCTACAAATATTTGGGTGGCATGTGAAGATTTTAGTCTCCTAAAACCTGTTAATTTATTTTTATAATGAAATCTAAATATTGTATATCTTTAAAATCAAAGTGCAAATCAATAGTCCCTGCAATCATTATACCTCTATACAGTGGAACCTTGTTAAAATGAACTGAAAGGTATCTTAAAATTAGTTAGTCTTGATCGTAGTTTGTTATATCTGAAAATAAATAAATAGCAACCAATATTACACGGCTTGCTCAGGCAGTTCGTTTTAGAAATTCGTTTTGAGTGTGTTTGAATTAACGAGGTACGACCACATGAGAAAGTTGATTAGAGCTTAATTTATAAAAATTATATATGGAAGCTCTGTAGTTTTTAAAATTAATTTCCATACATTTTTGCCAGAATTCTGTTTTAAGATTTAAATACAGGATCGTCACTTAGGGGGTTTAATCCCCTCCCTTATGAAATCAACGTATTTACATATTAAAAGGCGTAGTTTTCGCTGTCTTTTGGTATCATTTACATTGAGTACACACCCTTTGCCCCCCCCCCCTCCGCGCCCCCCGGAAAAGCTTAAAATGAAGTAAATCACATAAAATTGAAAAGAAGTAGAAAAGCTGAGACTCCTTAAGATCTCAAGATAATCAAGCCCTGGGGATGATTACAATACTCTCTCTTTTAAATATAACAGCATAAAAACCACTCATCACAAGAAAATAGCTCAAAATTTTATTGCAAATCTTATCTTACAAACATGAAGCTTGTTGACTTTTTTAAATAACAGAAATTTGCTTAGTAGAACAAATAATCAATTTAATATTTACAGCTTTGATAGTAATTTTTAACTTTTTTATGGTAAAAATTCCTTTTTTTTCATATGTTGATTAATGTAAAACTCAATATTAGGATAAGTATTTTATTAATCAGTTACATATTTGTCATCAGTTAGGTTAAAAAGCAAAATGAAAATACAAAATTTTACTGTTTGTAGACATTTTATTAAAGAATAGTACTGTCGTCCCCGTTTAATTGGGTAACGGATAAACGAATACCCCACTTGTACAAATAAATCTTCTTGGAACCGTTGCCTTAGACGCAATGTTAAAGATCCCCGTAACAAATACCCCGCTTAATCGAATAATATTTCTTTAAACCGACAGTATTTGTTTAAGCAGGGCCAACAGTAATTGGTTTAGTCAGTAATATATTTGTTGCAGAATGATTGAAGAGTAGAAATATGAATTTCATCACCAGTTCTGTTTTTTTTTTTAAAGCATAAGTTAAAAACTTAATTCAGTCATGAAAAAAACATATTAAAGATGTTTCAACTTAAGTTCACAATCTCCAGCATATTTCAGTTGGTATAAAGGACGCACGTAGTTAGGACGGAATTATTCAATTGGGTTTTCTGACGCAATTTCTCGCTTAGGGAGGGAACCAGAAAAAGTGTACTGCATTCGGTCAGTGAGTAAAAATAGATGGATGGTGTTGCTTTCAGAAAAACTCAGTAGGTTCTTTTTTCTAGGCTAGGATTTCAATTTCATTTTCAGAATAGTTTGTTTTTTACCCAAGGGTGACAGACTTGACATATTTTGATTGATATAAAAAACTTTTTAGCATAGCATGATATCTTTGTTTCATTGACTTGCAGGCCTGTTCTTTGGGAGAGTTGATTGCTCTCTCCCTTTTCATTCGACTTTGGAAATTAATGTTTGTTCCTATAAGTGGGAATTTTTTTTTTGTTTTCCGAATAAATATTAAATAAGTTTACTTTTCCCCAGAAAATTCAAATGGTGGACCTGTTGGTTTGTAACTGAATAATTCAACTATCAATTTCATAAGAATTTTAGATTTCAAATTTAATATTATATTATAGAAAACCGGATTTAGAAACACAACAATTGCTTTGATTTAACAATTTTAAACATTTAATTTAATGTTTTCAATACATTCATATAATTACATTATTTTATTGTATTATTTTCTCTTTTCAAAAAGAGAATTAAATCCTCCAGAGCAATTACTAAGCACTAAAGTTGGTCTAAAGATCGTCGGCTAATATTTTTGTTTAACAGTTTTAATTTCTTTTAAGATTTTTACTGCGAAAAAGCTTAGTTGTAATCAATTAAGTTCGAATAATAATAATTAAAACTCTTGCCACTGTTGCATGGTAGTTGTTTCAAAACCTATGTTAGTTGTGTATAAGTCCACCGACCCCCCCCTCCCTCCCCATATCAGCTTTAGTTGATTTTTCATGCAAGATTCTTGATCAATATGTAACAAACCTCACATTTTGTTTCAGAATGCACAACTGAAGTCTTAGTATCCACCCGTGCTGTAGCTGGGGGCCGGGAAGCAAGAGGATACCATTCCCCTGAAATATTTGTTTTTTTTTTTTATTGTAAAAATAATGCAAATTTGTTTCAAACCACCTTTTCTTTTGGTGAGACCCTCCCCCTCCTCCAAATTCCAAGATGAATTCCTCTAAACATATTTTTACCAACTACTGCACTGGTATCCATCACATACTATCCATGGATGCCAGAAGTTCCGTCTTGACGAGACTGAGGAGACAGAGCTTGGGATGGAAAAAAAATTTAATGACTTGCTTCAGTTTTTATTTAATAAGAAATTTGCTTCTCAATGTAAAAAAAAAGAATAAATAAATAATTTAATAAATAAATTTCAATTGCAAAAAAATTCCGAGAACCTTCAACTTTCCTCTTTCTAATATTTTTTGCGATAGCCTAAATTACAATTTTGGAACCTACAGTTTAAAAAATTACTGTAAGAGAGCCCCTGAACCCCATTCATTCCCTTTACATAACCAAAATGGCCCACAATCGTGTCTTTAGGACTTATTCTTGTCAAGGGGGGAACCCCCAGACCCATCTCCCCTTTATATTATTGTGATTCATTCAAGTTTATGTTTTCGGAGCCACGATTTAAAAGACGCGTGAAGGAGAGCTCCCCCTCTCCCCCCTTGCTACACACACTTGCTAGCCCCCCTTGCTACACACAAATTGAAATGCTTGAAAGGCTACACTTAAACAGGCGGTCACACATTGTTACAAAAATCAAAAACTCCAAAAATTAAAATTGAGCACAAATATTCACAAATTGACGAAGTTAAAATTAATAATATAAAAAGCTATATATCCTTAAGTACGTACAGGGGAGGGGGGGGGTCTGAAAATATTTTCCGTCTTGAACACATCACTAAACTTGCACCCATGATACTATCTTTTGACTTAGATTTCACTGACTAGACCATGCTCAGTGTTTTTTGTACAACACAAAGCTCCTTCCAGTTATGATGGGTACAAGTGCTAGCATAGTTATTGTTCTCCAGTTCTTATGACTTTTATTAAGGCATCAACATCATTGCTTTTGATTGCAGAGCGACATGAGTTGATAACTTGAGTTTTTGGCCTTCCAACTGCAAGAAAAACAAATAAAATGACGTATTAAACTTTGAAATATTGTTGAATATTATAAGATTATTGCAGTAAAGCCTGAATGTATTTTTTCGCCATGCATTGTTTTAATACTTGCATTGCCAGTTTGATTTACATAAATGGTTTTTGCCCCAGCTAATGTGTTTTAACAATCAGGAATTATTGTTGACTGTCAGACTCCCAGAAATAATATCAATTACAGCTCTTAAGTTTTACTGTATTCCTCAAATCTTCTTCTGAATATGATAGGAAACATGATACCTCGGAACATTTAAGTATCTTCTTCATGACTGAACTTTTTTTTTTTTTTAATTTCAAAAAGCGCTGTTTAGAGACAAAGGAAAAAAAAAAAGAAAAATTATCTCCAATTTTATTTTTCATCTTCTGCAAAAAAAGTTCAGAATGCTTTTAGGTCTGTGGCAATTTTTTACTCTGCATAGAATGCATTTGGTCATAATTTATTCTTTAAAAACTTATTGTTCAATTTTATTAACTTTTTATGACTAATGTTTTCCTTCTGCTTAAATAGTCGATGTGAAGTATACAAACCCAAATGTATTATACTTCAAATATACTGAAACAAAATTGACACATTTTCAACTAACACCAATGACTTAATTTTTATCAGTAATATTATACAACGATGAATTCATATCGTGCCATTCCTTATCTGCATAAGGTACTCTTTTAGGAATTCATAAATTCATTATTTGTAACTACTTTAACATTCTGTCACTGTCATGTGACACTTTTCATAGCTACGTGTCTTGTTTAAAATGGTGCTGATAATTTTTATAAAATATTCTAAAGTGCAGCACATATTCTTTAAAACTCTGTAATACAAAGACTTCTTAGAGTATTAATTAGTCAAAGTTTATATGCTACAATCTCTAAATCATATTTGTTTCACTAACATGTGTTTATTTTTTATGCTAAAAAATTACCTCTTAAACGCCCAGCTCTTTGAATGATCTGGTTCACTTGCTTCAAGCAATTCATTAGCTCTTCATGATTGTTTGATCTAATTTTGTAATTATTAATCAATTCGCTATTTAAAGCATGCAAATCTTGATGCCATTTCCTCATAGATGCACTGAAAAGAAATTATTATGTGTCAATGTTCCAAAAAATTGGAGCAATTTTTCGAAAAGGAACTTAATGAAATTGAAATGATAAACTCAAAAAAAAAAAAAAAGAAATGAATTCTTTAATTAGTGGAACTGTACAGTTACTTGTAGCATAGAACAGATTTTTGTCTTACACAAGGTTTTTTGAAAATCAAAAGAATATTAATACATTAACCCTTTGCTGTCCATATTTTTAAAAAAATTTTCCCTCCTGGAAAACTCAAAGATTATAAAATGTAACTGGAGAGCAGAGACGTGCCGTCTGGGTAGGCAAGGTAGGCAGTGACTACCCATGAAGAAAACATACCAATTTTTTAATTTCATAAAATGACACATAATGCGCTGATTGGAAAATATAAAGGCATTAAACAGCGAATATAGTAGAAAAAACACGGAAATTTTCATTTTTCTTCCTTAAAAAGCATCGACTACCGCTGCTTTTCGACCACTGTATCTATACCATGCTTCGTCTCGGGAAGTGCACGTGCCCCACACTTTTCTCCCCTAATGTTCGAAAAGCGGCGAGGAAAGGCTGTCCGAAAAGTGCCTTTGCGGTTTCTTCTGTTCTCCGACGAAACTTGACTGCGTCATGCGCAGAACCATGACTGTAGAGTCTGCGACTTCTCTACGGTCAAGATGTCTTGATGACGCCGTCTTTCGAACAGTACTGTTGAATACTTGCAGTTTGCTATCTCCATTTCATGAAATGTAGTAATTTTCAAATGTTTTGTGTTTTTTTGTATACCGCTTTTTCATAGGATTAAGTTGAAACTGTACCCAATATGGATATGAGATAGTTTATAAAAAATATACATATATGCAGGCGAATATTCCGGAATATATGTTTATAATTTGTATAATAAGTAAACATCTATCATATTCACATTATTTTATTGCTTTTTATATTTCATGCGTTTTTTAATTAGTCCATAAATCTTCGCATCTGCCTACCCTAGGCATTCATTGACGGCACGTGCCTGCTGGAGAGTATTATAATATTATAAGTCATGCAAGTATCCTAAAACCATTCTAAGTCTGCAAAAATATTACAGCAGTTTCAACACAAGGTCGAACAGTGCCCCATATAGGACCGCAGTAGCAAAGCGTTAATGGCGAACTTAATCTGACATAAGGTCGCAAAGGGTTAATATCAAATTTTATTTTTTTATAAATGAGATGAGATAACAGTTAACTCCAGGTCCTTTTATTTTACGCATTGCTATAGTTGATTAGAAAAACACATTTATACAATGAATTGAACTAATACAAGACAAGTGTTTCCTCCATACAAAAACTTTTTGAATTGGGAAATTCTTACTTACTGACTTGTGCTGCTCACTCACTAGATAAATACATAGAAAATAACTGTTTGAAGAAATTCTTTTTATTCTGCTAATTTTGTGCTGGATCAACAATTGATGATTACTATTTCTGTAAAAGATGCATGTGAGATCCAAAAAAAAAAATCCTTTGAAGTACTTAATATTATCTTATGTCATTACATTGCAACTCTCTTTGCGTATAGTTCTGATTCTATAATGTCCGAAATTGTTTTACTTTATTCAAAAATTCGAGTTTTTTTTTTTTTTTTTTCTGCAAAAACCAAGCAATGCCTTGTTTGGTTTCTATTACTTTTGATAATTAATGTCTTATTGACTGCAGTTTAACCTATCTGGTTTCTCTGGTGAATTATATGAACCCTTGGAATAGCTGCATTTTTAAATATTAAAAAGCTGGTGCGTGTCTGCTCTCAAAATTCAATAATAAAGCTAGTACTTACTAATCTCTCATGAGTCTTGCATCTTCAGCCCTTACAACTAAATTCCGAATCAGCCCTGAGTGATCTGCCATGTCGGCAGATAACTGTTGACGGACCGATTGGTAATCATTGACCTATTATAAATAATAGTTATGAAAAAATATTTGCATAAACATCTGTTCTTTTCAAATATTCTGTTTTAATGCATATTAAAGCCAAAAAATATCATTTACTTCATTCATCAATAGTAATTTTAGTCAAAGACAAACAAAATTTCTTTGGAAAAAAAAAGAAAATTGGCATTAGATTTTGTTTTATCTTGTTCAAAAGCTTTATACACAACATGACGCGTAATCACATAATGCGAGGGGGGAGCAGAATTCACTTTCTAACAAATAAAATGCAGAAGACCTATATTATTATACTTTAGAGAGTTTCTCATAGTGTAAATAGTTTGAGCCGTGTGTAATGTGAGGGCCGTGGTAGAAGCCGAATCGGCAAGGCGTCAGACTCGTAACCTGAGTGTCCTGGGTTCAATCCGAGCCGATCAAGGATCGACCGTCTTTACTAATGGATGCTGGGATACGTAAAATAAGGCTTGTAGTCTCAAAGTCCTCCAAGTGAAACAATACCTCTGGGGGTACAAGACCAGGGGTTTGCTCAACCCTCGGTCTGGAACAAAAGAACAGAGCCCTCTTCGGGGCCCCATCCCGGTTAAACCATGAGTTGTGGTAGGTACAGGGGACCCTGGAGAGTGAAGTGAATGGACATGTATAATGTGTGAATAAGTACAGAAGGTGAACTTCTGTAAGATGCCATGCAAATAAAGTAAAGGCGTGTTTGGGGGGAGGGGCAGATATTGAAGATCACTTGCGGTAATCAGGATGACTCTCAGTGAAAATGTCAAAATTTGATTACTATTCATTCGAGTTATCTTTTGCTTACTTGTATGTTTATTTATTTACTTATTTTTTTGACTACATTTCATAACAGTAATAGTCATTTCTTGTTATTTTCTGCAATTATTTTTTTTCTTGATAATAATATTAACTTTTTGGATATATATTTTAATTTGTATCGAATATAAATAAGTTTCATCTCCCCTTTTTAAAGCGTTTTGTGGGATGGTATTTTTGAAAAAAATAATAATAATAATAATACAAGTTAAAAAGAGCTGCTTTTTAATGCGTAAATTTTTTAAAGAAACTTAATTATTTACACAATCATCTTTAGCAATGCAGTAGTTAAACAAAAATATCTGAAGAACTTGCCTTTTCATAGGGTAGATGTCATGGTTAATGGATTTTTATTAGACCATAAAAAGTCGATTTAGGTTACTTAGCCAGCTTTAATTATATAAGAAAAGCAGATATTTAATTTCATAAGAAAAAACATGGCTCGAAACCAATGGAAATTAATTTTGCTTTATTTTTTCTATAACAAATCAAATATTTTGAAGAATCACTACCCCCACATTTCCCCCTCCTACTAACAGCACTATCTTTTATGATGATAATCTTGACAGTGTGAATGTTATAAAAACTGTCTCTCAAGAGCCTCTATAACTATAAATATTTGACATAAAAATACATCAGTCGAAATCAGGCAAAAAGTAATTAATCAAAAACTATTTAGTGTACCTTTGTTAACAAAGTGCTAAGGTTATCCATTTCTTGTGGAAAATGTGCTGTAACTGACAAGTCTTCCAATGTGAGTGTTTGTGCCAGAGATTGAATGAGTTCCCCAGCCAATTCCATATCATCTGTTTTAATAAAAACCTGAAAGAATACTTCACTCAGGGATCAAACAGCACTTTAAAAAATATTTTATGCAGTCATAATGAGAAGTTATACCTTGTTAAATCCTAAAAAAGCATGTATACCGTTGTAGTTGAATGTGGTTAACATTCATAGTGATAGCAATGTATAAAATGATCCTCCTCATTTGTGGAAAAATATTTTAATGCGTTTAGAGATATGAATGTCAGTCAAGCAAATAAATTTAGTTCTTATTTCTTTTTTAAGTTGATTCTTAATCAAACATCACATTCTCCAGAAAAACTAGGTAAAAGATACATCTTAAACCATTTTAACTGAAATTAATTTTGAAATAGAGCTTTAAACTACATCTAAGAATCATGCTTGGAAAAATTCACTTCTTAAAAACAGTTATAACAAGTTTAATGAAAAACGAAAGTTTTAACAACTAACAATGTACTGGTTCCAGAGTTTTAGTTTTGTTAAAGGCAACTGTGAAATTTAAACTATTTGATTCGCTCACCAGAATGTGTATCTAAAATTCAAATCTTACTTCTGATGAAGAGTCCATAGTAATAGTCAGAGGCTGTTGTGATCGCAAACATGTGAACCTTAAATTCATTTGATTGGCATACTCTAAATCTTGCATTAACAGAAAATTATTATTTACCCAAGACAAAACCTAAAAAATAAAAGTATTTGTTTCAAATTTTAACTTCTATGAGTAGTCATGTTAAAAATATATTTAAAAACTAGAACTAGTCAACAGAATAAATTATTTTTATGAGCTTAATGTGACCAAAATTTATAGTTTATTACTAGTAAAGATCACCAAAAATAACAAAATGAAACTAATATTGATAAGTGTTACCAAGTCTTTAGATTTGTATATTTTTTCAAGGTAAACCTTTTTTAGGATAACATTAAAATATCTTTTGTCTAATGCAGAGGTCTCCAACTTGCAGATTGTGTAAAAAAAAATGTCTCTAGCTTACAGGAAACTTACTAACTCAAAAAAACTTTTATGATACCATATTTCCTTTTAATCATTTAAAAAATCTAATCTCAAAAAAATATCAAAAACACAACTGTGAGCTTAATTTAAAAAAAAGAGTCTCCGAGAGGGGAGAGGTAACTGAAGTCTTTCAACTGGAATACTGTTGGATTATTGGCCCATCTTGCCTCAAAAATTTACAATGTGGCTCTTGGGTGAAAAAAGATTGAAGACCCCTGTATAGGTGATAAGAAAGAAGTAACTATTTAATTAATTTACTCGCAACAAAATTTAGAAATTGTATTGAAATTTACAATATTACCCTTTGAACTCTGTCGTTGAGGAAAAATTTTACGTAACTCTCTGGTTCTTCATCACTATTCTGCTGCTCAGTGTTGAGGCTGTACATTGAAAAGCGAGGCAGCTGTCTTGTTAGCTCAAACACATGGAAATGAACACTAAGAAAGCAAACAATAAAAATTTATGTATGTCTGAAGTCTTTTTAAAGTTTGAATAAAATTTTTCTATTTATATAAAATACTGTGTAACTTAAAGTAAAGAACTAAGATGTATAGAGAAACTACATGTTGTTAATGCAAATATGTTTAAAAAGAAGGAAAAAAAGGACAGTACAAAACGTTTTTCTAAATTAATCTTTAAATTAGTTCAAAAAAACTAAACAATACGCTTTTAGATGCTCTTATAAATTACATCAACATGTACTATTAGAAATATCTCCATATATTATTTCTCTAAGTCGAATCCTATACCCGGTCGAAACTCGCTCATTTCTTTATCGAATTGCATGAAAATTTATGATTTTGCAGCTTATCCCGCGGGCTATTGACGAAGATTAGACCCACCCTCTAAAAAGTGTCGGTTCGTTTTTTATTCGAACTTCAATTTTTGGGCACAAAATTGACTCTATCTAGCGAAATAATTGTCGTATCGTCTCCATTTTGCTTTCATTCGAAGGATTAAAAAAAATGCGTTCTTTAGAACGTTTCTCCACTAGCGCCGCGTAACGAGAATCTCGAAAATCCACATTTAAGCGACTTATAAGCGATTGAAGTTTGAAAAAGTTAAATTTTTTGCTCAACTGTTAAAATCGTTACCATTGTTGTTCAAATCAATTTTAAATGCGACATTTCAAGCCAAGGCTTAGCTCGGTAAACCTTAATTGTAACTTTTATTGTTTCAAAATACTATGGTAGTTTTGCGATAACGTTAGTATTTAGTTTAGTAGTAGCCTTGGGTATTTGATTTTAATATAGGGTATCACTTTTGTAGTAGTTGTAAAAGTGAACGCGTCTTTGATCTCTTTGAAAAGTTGTCAGAACGACGGCAGTTGATGGCGATGTTGTGCAAGATTTTACAATGCCAAGGAACAGGGTACCAACAGGCAGACTAACAGGAAGGTGTCTACTACCTAGACAATATTAGACAATTCAACAATGCTTTGGCCTTCGCTTCAGTCAAAGTGGACTCAGTTAACATTCCTGGCAGAGATCCATATTGTTTTAAACTACATGGTCAAGTGTACCATATGATCGGGAACTTGCAACCTCCGGCAGGGACTACACCAACTTACGCTGGACTTTTCTTTATAGATTTAAACACTGCGCTGCAATTTTGGGCAGATAATGAAGCCAATAAAAATTGTCGTATTAAATTTTTTAAATTTTAAGTTTAGAGTTTTTTTTTTTTTTTTTTGTGGAATTCCGCATGGGTCACCTAGTAGTTTATATAATACGGTTTAGCCTTTATTATTAATAATAGTAAAAAATGTATTACTTTTATCTTTGCAAAGAACGTGAATTTTATCTTTTATTCAGTTACAAACAACTGAAACACTTATACTACTCGTACATCAATATGTAATATAGTTTAGCCTTTAGTATCAATAATAGTATTAAATATATTACTTTTATATTTTCAAAGAACGTGAATTTTATCTTTTATTCAGAGCTACATACATACCCACAAGTGAAACTAATAAAGTCGTATTTATAACTAAAATTAAAAAATTTACTTTTAAGGCTAAAAAATAATAAGTACATGTTGTAAATATCAACTAAGCCACATAGCAGTGTTTTTATTTTGCTTTAAAGCATTAAAAATTATTATTTAGGATTTAGGAATATTGGAACAGCTAATCTGAATAACAGAGTGAGCCTTAAATTCATTGAAAAAAAAAATCTAATCCTATAATACATTATGAAATGGAAAGTTTACCTTCCTTTGTACCCTATTAGAGCCTTGATATGTAAATCTATTGGAAGATCTTTTGGTGGCCATAGTGGAATATGGATTGATGTTGAAAGTTGATTCTCTTTTGGATGGCTATAAAAGAAGGTGTTACAAAATGAAACATTTTAAATAATTTTATGTTTAACTAATGCAATTATTTTTAATTTACATGTATATTCAATTTCAGTTTTAAACTTAATTTGGTTTGAATCATTCACTCATGTCAATGACAATCCTTAAGTAAATATTATGCCTTCACCTCTCTTCATTTTAAGTTAAAAATGCTTCATCCATACTTATCTCTTGCAAAAGAAACCATATAAATTGAAGTGATAATCATCACATGATGAACTTGCGATGCATGGATTTGAGGTTTTTGGATAAACACAATAAATTATATATTCTTCATTTTTCTAGTATTGAATTATGATCTATATTGAGCTATGACAAAATGAATACCTAGTCAGTATTAGAAAGATTTAAATTACTAGTTTTTGTAAAGTTAGGTAAAGTAAAACTAATTTGGACAAAAAGATAACCGGAAGTGGGAAAAAACTTAATTTATGTATTCAAAGATGAAAATAAACTCTGTACTATGGAATGCCAAATGCAAGACACTAGTATATTATCTTTGTTGATGAGTATATTATGTAAGTTTATAATCCAACATTCATGAATAGTTTAATATTAACCGTAAACTATCACTTACATGACATGAGATTCACCATCAAATATGCCTTCAGCGAAAATTAGGACTGCACGAATAATAGTGTTATTGGTAGTTTCCAAACTAACTTCTATATGAGGCTGTAAAATAAAATAACATTTGTTAAAATTAATATAATTTGATAAAATAGTCTTTTTTTTTTTTTTTTTTTAAAGTTAAGAGCTAAACATGGCATAAATAGATACTGAAGTTGTTTTCGCAAAATAATTATATAGTCCCCTACCCCCATCCTAAAATTGTAACTGTATTAAGATCAAAAATTTTGTCCCAAATTAGTTGTTACATTTGAATAAGTTTTTTATTAAATACCAAAACTGATCATTTTTTAATTTTACTTGAATTTTTTTTCCAAAGGGTTTTAGGGTGCTATACAATCAATCAACAGCATTTACTTTAAAAACATACCGTCCATCCCCCTTAAAATCAGTACCAGTTTTAAAAAATCCAGGGTTAGCACTCACTAGAGCATAGAGCCACACCCCACTTTTTAAGGACTCTTCTACCAACTGCATGAAACCATCTTCTAGCTAATGAATCATGAATTCTATCAGAAGTTCATTCATGTGATTCTTCAGCCAATTAGATTGAAAATACATAGTTCCGTCCTTCTACCGATCTGCCTTTAAGAATTTCCCCATCCACTCTAAAATTTTTAGTCCATTTTAAATTTTCCACGAAGATCTCTAAGCAAAGATAATGGGAGGCGACGGTTATCTACCCAGGTTTAAAAGGGAGCATTCTTTGACTACTTGGTTTTAGATAGAAATTTCAAATTGAAAAAAAATTAAATCAAATAAAATAGTTAAAGAAATCAAAATGATAAAAGTTAAAAATAAAAAATTATAGTAAAAGTTTTTACTAAATGCATTTAATAGCACTCGAACCAACCAGTCACAACATGTCAAATATTTTCAGCCAAATCGTTTTGAGAGTAATCACATGTATGTAGAAAACAAAATGATCTTTCTGGTATACTGGTGGTAAAGTTTAACCACGAAGAGATAGCGGGTCGACTGGAAGCGGAAATGGACCACTTCATTTAAAAATAGGTTGGATTAGCGAGAACACACAACATCGCTGCTTACGCGCTCTTGCAGATCCAACTGATTTCAAATGATCTGACCCGCCATCTCTTCGCGGTTTGACCATAGAATTCTTTCAAAATGTGGCTTAGCTTAGCTTTAATTTTTTTACTTAGGAGTATGTAAGCTCTGCATTTTTGGAACTAATTTCGCACTGGATTAGGGGGGGGGGATACTTGGTAAGTAATGTTGTAAATTGATAGTATAGCACCCAGAAATCTCTTAAAAATGTTCAAACATAATCACAAAATCATCATTACCAATAATCAGTAAAAAAGTATTCAAATGTTGCAATTAATTTGGGGCGTAAAAGCAACCAAGTCAAAATATAAGCCAAAAAATATATGTTTACACTGTAGGCATTCGTTTTACTTGCCTAAGTATCAATGGATCTTTCTTGATTCCATCGGTTTTTATTTTCAGAGGTTTTCATCATTAAATCAATATTTTTATTTACTATAAAAATGTTTAAAAAATTTGCATGTTTGTTGTCCACATTATTATTATTTAAAATTTTTATTGCATAAATAATGATTTCTAAACATTTTATTCTTCAAACAATTTGACAATTTTTAAAAATGATTTAAGTAATCTTAAAATAGTATTTATGTGTTAATGAGGAATCTGCATGCATTTTTTTTATTTTTTTAAATGAAAGTTCAGGTCATTTCATGACGATAGACACCAATTTCAGTTCAATCGGGCGATTAGTTATTTTGCAATTAATTCTTAAAGTCGCCCGATAAGCCCCGCCCCCTATTTTCCCCATCTCCGCTGATGCCCGGCTGATGACGTCGCAATTCACTTTACTCCTTCTCACCCTGGGCGCTCGCTCGTAAGTTCCCAATAGAACCGGGTCTCCAAACGTTTTGACCACGGGCCACTTTTGAAAATTACAAGGCTCGAGGCCAGTCCACCCCTCCCCCTTCCCCCCTCCCAGGGCCTGATTACTGAATAGGTCAACTAGGCCACGGCCTAGGGCCCCCACAATTTAGGAGCCCCCAAATGGCTAAAATTGTTGTAGTCAATGCCTAAATTTGTTTTATCCCATGCTTAAAATTGAAAAGATTCATTATGGAGGGCCCAAAAAAAGTATTTGGCCTAGGGCCCCGTGATATCTTAATCAGGCCCTGTCCCCTCTTAAATAGATATATAGCTCATCATACACATCGTAATTTAGAATCAAATACATTTTTTGTATTAGAAACAGTTGAAATATATGTAATAACTGATGCACCATAGTGCGCCTCGTACAGGGGGACAAGGGGAGGGGATGTCCCCTCATTTACAAAAGGAAAAGGGCCCTTCCCCCTCACTTTTTCAGAATAAAAAAGTAATGATCGATTGA
Source organism: Uloborus plumipes (assembly GCA_038373865.1). Taxonomy (NCBI): domain Eukaryota; kingdom Metazoa; phylum Arthropoda; class Arachnida; order Araneae; family Uloboridae; genus Uloborus; species Uloborus plumipes. The sequence continues at coordinate 85,825 of JAXGGA010001267.1, forward strand.
AATCCTTTTTTTACTCAGTGGATTGATTTATTTTACGGAAGTAAAAACTGCAAATTCTAAAAAACGGACTTCTTTCCAGGCCATTTCATAAGGGTAGAACTTAGAATCGGAAGGCGTATGTCAAAGGTGGCCATCCGTCTTAATTTTTAAGGCCACTTTTCACTTTTTAAATTGGTCTTTTAATCATTAGTGTTAAAATCTATGTAACAAAATTCTTTAAAAAAAGACTTAAGGGGTGCACCAGCCGCCTATGAACTGCACTTTCAGATAAGCGTTGAGGCATTCCTATAATTTAAAAACAAGCTTCAAGTTTTATATTATTCTTCAGTTTCCATTCATAGAATGTAGAATTTTTCTTAGACCATCATAACTAACATTCATTAAACACTGGGGTGAAAAACTAAACTAATCAAAGTTACTTAAAAAATGATTCCAAATTGGTTTATTTCCGAAGCTACCTACTCCATAACATTAAAAATTTCCTACTGTATTCATCATTAATTATTATTTATGAAAAAAATTACATTTATTACCTGTTAGAAACATTTTGTATGACCTTATTAAATCTTTTATGGACTTAGAAATTTTCCCTAATGTGTTTTTCGAACGATGCTTAATTTCCAAAGAAACAAATCACAAAAAATTATAATGAAATTTTTAAAGGCTAGATTAAGACAGAATACAGAAGCTAAACTACTTGATGTCAATTCATGATTTAACGATTGATATTGCCTTTATCGTAATATGTGATATTAGCAACTCACAAAATATAAATACACAATAAATTCTCACAGTAGATTAAATTATACCTACAATAGACTGAGCTCATGTATGCATCTGAAATCTAGCCCAAAGCTGCGGGCCAGATTTTAGATACTCGCGGGCCATAGTTTGGAGACCCTTGCAAAATAAATTCGGTAGCATTCTCAAGATGGCTCCAAGTACGAACTGCCATTATTTTGTTGAATCTTGTTGCAAATCTTCAACATTTAACACACCAAATTCAATTTTTTTTAATGCACAAAAGGAGAAGACAATAATAGCCCAAGAGCGATGAAAAAATAAATAAAAATAAAAGTAAACTGAAAACTGTTGTGTTCTTCACTGTTCTATTGTGAAAAATATTTTACAGTAATTTATTTAACAGTATATCAATTATACAAGACCGGTTTTCATTTTATCCACTTATCGGTATGCATATTTACACCTTTTTTCATTAAAAAGTGTTTTCTTTAGATGAATCTTTCATTACATTGAACTAAAAATTATGAATATGGAAGGGACTCTAGATCACTCCTTTAAAATTAAAAAAAATAATAATTAAATAAAAAAAAAAAACTCCGAACTGAACTGATTTTATTTTTCCGAAGGATAATCGTGTACAGGTTATTGTTATCATTGCTTGTTTGTTAATGTTTTATTTTCCTGTATTGATTTATTCCATTTTGTTCTGCTTCAACTTTTGCATTAAAAGCATTTATTGCAATCTGAATTCAATACTCTTGCTGTAATTTCGTGTAGTTATCCCAATATTCCCCACGCCCGTATCTTTAGGTGCTCGAGAAGCTCTCGGTATTCATTTAATTAAGTAAACAATTTTACTTCGAAGTCATTTACTTGTGAATAAAGTGATGTACAATTGAATGTCCGATCTTGACATCGGAATTTCTGGCATCGGAGATGGTACATTCAGGAGGATATACATCTCTCTTTCCCCCTGAATATTCTCTTAAAGATTATAATAAGAGCCCCTTCGTTTTTAATAAACAGCGGTAAGCAACAAGGTCTCCCCTGTCGTTTTCGCCTATCCCCCTCGCTTCTACCGCAACCAGTTTCGCCGTAGCGCAACTCAAAGTGAACCTTGACGTCGAAGCAAGCTCCTCCCCTTTTTGTGTCACGTGAACTTAGTTTCGTTTTTAGCTGATTTTAAGCTGCAATTTCGCAAAATCCTGAGCAGATTTTTAAAAACCGAGTTGATATTTAGGGGTTTGAAGTAATAGACTATTGAAATTAATCAACAGTTCGCGATTACCCGACCCATGCAGATTCCTCATTTGGTAGTGATGCGTTTTCATCATTCACATTACTTTTTTTTTAAATTTATATCTAAATAGAAAGTGAATCAATGAGTTATCGTAGATTGCTTCATTGATTTTACAAACATAAGGTTAAAAGAAAAACTTTAGCATAGTAGGTCTTTTTTTTTTTTCATTTGTTATGATATAAAAAATTGCTTACTTAAATCCTATTTAAACTTTTCAATTTCATGCATTATTGCAGTAAAAAAAATAATTTCGCTGCCTCAATCTCAGTTTTACATTTCATTGTTCTAAGAATTGTTAGCAATAGCATTCACTAAGCATTAAAAATAAATTAAGTTGAATTTATCATCGTAACTTGGAACACTTACTCCTATTTTTTCTGATCCAAGATTGATGGACAGACCAGTCTTCAGCTGAGTTGTGGCCTGTAACAGGAAATTATGTAATACACATGAGCCCTTAAATAAATATGCTACCGTAAGTTTTGTTTCAATTCCTGGAGTCCAGGGAATAAATGATTTGTCTCAACCATTTCAACTGGGTAAAAAACAAAAAGAAGGTCAAAACTTTATTAGTGGTGGCAAAGAAAAAGTTTCTTCATACAAGTGCTGTTAATTCTTTAGAGATTCCCAAAAATCAGTAAAAAGTTATGATTTTTTTGTGGGGGGGGGGGCAGAATGCTTGGTGCAAATGTAGTGTACCACTTGAGCTTTAAGAGTTAAATTCATTTTTCAAGTTCTAAAAATCTAAAACTTCATTTTAAGCTAAATACTAAAGTAATAAACATTTATAAGAACAAAGAGTAAATTGTTTAATTTTTGAGTAAATTGCACAATAAGTAAAAAAAACTAACGACCACAATATAGTAAAAATTGCAAACAAAACTGCATATGTGCGTTTATTGTAGCTTCAGGCAGAAAATAACTGGAGTGAAGCACCACTCATTTCTTTAAAGCTGTATAATTCAATTTTGCAGTTGTTCATATTCTTATTACATGTATGTTTTGTTCTAAGATCTAAGCTAACATTAGCCTTAATTGTTTGTTGATACTTTATATATATATTTAATTCATTTAAATTCTCAAGTAATTTCACTTTTGAAAATAGGTATATATTTTTTTCATTAAAATTATAATGAAGCTCAATGTTTTTCATTGATGGTACAAATGTATGCATTAATTGAACAAGTAACAAAACAAACATACTGGAATAATTCCATACTCGTCGTGATTTTGACTTGCTCTGCCTGTTGTTTTCAAACTGCCACTGCCAATTCTCGAGTTCTCTTCATAATTTCTCAGTTCCAAAAGCAGAGCCTATCATTAAAAAGAACAGCATTAGCTTGAGCAATACAATGTTTTGGACCTTAATTGCGAAATGCATCCTGGGGAGAGCCCTAAACCTGCTAGCATCAAAGGTCTAAAAATTCCATTTTTGAACTGAAGTTCAATATTGAAAATTTACCAGTGATGAGGATCTCAAGGAAGGAGAGATCGCCCACATCAGCCCTCCCTTGTATCCGTCACTGATCTATCTACACTAATTCCGCAGAGGGAAGGACAGTAGTGGCTAGACAAAAGGTCGAGACTAGCGGTCGACATTTGCCAGTGGCAACAAAAAATTATTTTTTGGAAACTACAAGATGTTATGTTGGTCACCAAACTGGTGACCTACTCTTTTTCTGAACAAAAATACAAACTGCCGATGCATCGTGCCGATTATGAAAAGAAAATGGCCATTAGCATCGTCACTGGCGACCAATGTTAACTTGGAGAGAAAATCGGCACATCAGCTGTACAAAACATCTAAATACATAATTTCAATCTAGAAAATGCAATCAAACTTTGTTGGAAAAATAGTCAAAAATGACCAAATTTATGATTAATCAGCAAATTAAATGAAATGTTTTTTAAAATTCAAGTATCCAGGTGTGTTTGGTTTTTGTTTTCTTTGCATAATATCTTATTATTTGGATTTTAAAATAAACAATTTTCATTTTCAGAAAAGGTTTGCAAGTTTTTTTTTTGTTTTTAACATCTGTAATATTACTATACGCAGAATGAAGCGAAGTGGGTTTACAATTTTGGAACTTGGTTCAAAGTGGCGACCAACAAAGCCAAAGTGACCACTAATATTTTTGGGTTTACTGGCCACTGGCCACTATCAAATTTTTTTAGTCTCGAGCTTTACCTAGACCGAATCATAATTTTGAAAAGTATGTTTTGGTCTTTTTTTCCTGAACTTCTGAAAAAGATTCAGCTTTTCTGCAGTTCCTTTAGTCCGGGTTCAGATAATTGGAGTTTTACTTTATTAAATTTGAACTTTTGTGTACTTTTATAATTTTAAATTTCGTTTTTTAAAACGTAGTGCAACTTTTGTTTGTTGAAATTCTGCAAATATATTTTAGGTGGTGCAGTGAAATGCAGCAAAATGCAACTGTGGTGTATGCTGTGTGAGTGGATGCCAGTAAAAAGGGCAGCTATCCAACTCTGCAAATTGTTAAATATGATTCCCTAAGCAGAATCTCACTGAAAGTTTATAAAAGAAAGTAGCAAAAGATGTACATAAAAGTTAATAAATTATTGATAGTTTTATATTACTCTTCAGTTCAAATTCAAGAGATGTGTTTAACACAGTTTAAAATTAGGTGTGTGTGGTGTACTTTGTGTATAATTCTTTTAATTGTATGTAGAAGGTGCAGAAATGAATTTTATATTTAATTAATTAAAGTGTGGTAAATGGTTTCCATTTTAGTATGTAAATGCTCTGTTACATCAGTAACTATCCTGTTAAATTAAGCCTAAGAATATTAAAGGCTTCAAGTGATGCTTAATATATACAGTTACATTATTTTTAATTTGAAAATTTCCTTTAATTTTAAGCTAATGAAGTCTTCCACTGTAAAAGAAAGTATTACTATAGTTTATTATTATGATAAGATCCTATCTTATCTTTTGGTACATTCAAAAAGCTATTGTTGAAACTTAATATTATTCCTTCATTTCTCATGTGATGCATATTATCAAATTTAAAATCTATCTTTATGTTCTCAAAATAATAGGGAAGGTTTCGGTTTTTTAATTATATTTTTACATGATAGAACAACATAAATAATCATCATCGGTGGGGGGTAAAATACGATACAACAAGTAGTATTTTTTAAAATAAGTTCAAGTGACCATGATGTCAGAAGGCTCATGCAGTTTTCGCAAGAGCGCCAAGCGAGAAACTGCTTATCGGCTCTACGTAAACCGGGTTCTCTGTACTATCAAAGGTTGCTCTTGCAGGCTGTCGGAAAAAGGTAGAAATCGCCAAGTAATGCCAAAATTTAAATATGTTTTTCTCCTCAAAAAGCTTAAAACAATTGACGCTGACACCCGTGGCAGATTATTGGATTGCCCTTTGATGAATCCAATCTCCACAGTGAATTAAGACTTAAACTGAATAATGATTAAAGGGAAAAAAACTCTGCAATGAAGCGATAATATAGCTGAAATACAATTTTTGTGGGTGAAATGCTAAAATTAGAGCTATTTGATTTCACTGGTTTCGTTTTGAAGGTGTACTTTTTTTGCGCCTGGGTTTTAAAAAATTCATTAAAAATCAATCATTGTGTTTTAAAACTCGGCGATGGTGAATTTTTTTGTTTTGTAAGTGTCTCAACAATATTTAATAGTCAAATTAGGAATATTTAATAAGTTGAAGCTTCCTTAATATGTTTTGTATTTAAGTCAACCTAAAACTATAATAGAGGAATGAATGTAGGAAGGTAAAATGTTCATTACTTAAAATTTTGTGCAGTTCAAATTTTATGTATTAAATATTAAATTAAATTCATCTAAAAACAAAATTATCTTTAAATATTGTAGAATAATATGCTTTTAAGCATATCAAAAACTTGTTAATAATAATATAGATACTTATAATTAAAATGTAAGATGACTAACTAACCTGCTTTTTCTGAGCCAAGTCACGAATAGTTTCTTGCTCGAAGTTCGAGTCCATCATGTGATGCCTCATTTCAGCTGTAGTTGCTTCATAGCCTCGAACTACATAAAATTTATTTAAACATGATTCATGACTAATAAGAAGCATTCAAATATTCAATGATCTAGAATACTAAATCAGTAATTCAAAGATTCAAGATACAAAAACTAAAAAATCAGAAGATTATTTTATTTCATGTTTATTTATTTATTCATTTATTTTGAGTTTTAAATATTTTTGGATTTTTTGTACCCACTATTTTATAGCTTTGTTGAAATGTTCTTTTATACAGTAGACACCGTTTGATGGAAAAATTTGAAGCACTTAATTTCTCACTAAGGATGAATCAAAGACAGCAATTTATAACTTTTAAAACTTTGTATCCAAATAGATATGGCAACTTACAAGAAAAAAATTTAGCTGTAAGAAATTAAAAACATATCAGTGACCTAATAAGCAGAATTTCAGCTATTCTCGGATCAGCGAGGAACGGTAAGGGATCATTCACAATTTGGCAACACTTGCATGCAATCATTCAGCAAAGATTGGTAATTAAAAAAAATACCTTTTAACCATCCTTTTGGATTCATTGTGATTCCAAGCATTATTTTAATTTTTCAAATGCATTGTTTTTCAAAATTCGAATTTCTCGAGGAAGTTTTCTGGTCTCTTTTGAAATATCATAAGTTTAATTGCACCACAGCAGACACTTACTTTCCCCGTCTGTTGCACAGAAAATCAACTCTTCCTTGCCAGACATTCTATAATCACCCTTGACAATACCAGCAATGCAGTGCGATAAATTATCCTTAAACACTACTTCTCCGGTTTGAACATTGCGAGCATCGATCTAAAAAGTAAATATAAATTATTTTGCACCAACTTGAACATAATTTGTCACCAATTTGAGTACATTATGAGAATATTTTTTAAATACCTTTCCATTGCTCCAGCCTGTTATAATTTCAGGTACCCCATCTCCATCAATATCAAAGCTATTCAGGCATATTGCTTGATTCTTAGACTGTCAAAAACAGAAATTTAACACAATGCACTTTAAAAGCAATAATATTTATTAATAACTGACCATGCTTAATGGCTCAACTGCCTGTAGTGAGCTTTAATTGAAATAATCTAATAATCAATTTTTATAAATAAGCCAAAATATAGAGAAACGTAGAAGAATTTTTTCCCATCTGGGCATTTTTCAACAATTCCAAACAAAAATACTGAATTCGTCTGAAAATTAGATATTAAACTGAATAATTATGTTTGTTAAAAGTAATCACCTTTAACAATTTTTATTCATTATTCAGTAACTGCAACTGTGTCATGAATGTATTCAAAAAGAAAGACCGGGTCTGGAGATTTTTAAAAATATTTTTCACCCTGTATTGAAAAACCTTACTATTATACTTGTGAACTTATACAATTCATGAAATACTTTCATTTAACCACATGCCATGCCTATTCTCTCTTTTTTTTTTTTTTAATCATTTAGAAGCTTGGTTTAAGATTACAGTTATTTCAACAATAAGTCGCTTAAAAGCAAAACATAATGTAATTATGAAAGTTTCATTAGTTGCCTAAAATAAAGGTTAAATATATTTTTTAAAAAATATCTATACTATTAAATATTAATTAAAAGATGATTGAGAAATGTGCCACTTCTTAGAAATATTACTGCTTTAAAATTCATTTAACCCTTTAAGCACCATGTATTAAACTTCAGGTCTTTTGTCAAACTTTTTGTCTTGTCCTCCAAGTAATTAATTTAGATATTTTGAATTCAACGTGAGTTGAATAATTAAGTTAATAATTTCATTGGTATTTTTTTCCAAAATTTTGTACATTAAAGTGGCCCAGTGAAATATCTAAAAGCGGAATTTTACGTCGCGGCCACTCAAAGGGTTAAAAAAAGTGAATATATGTTTTTCAATTTCATTTCATTGACAATTCATTTTTGATAATTTTAAAATTAATAATTTTGTTTTCATCATTTTTCTCAACTTCATCATATTGCTGTACGAAAATGAATAGCAAAATTTTGAATCCAGCACATTTTTAAAAACACATGTATATTTACTTTGATTCTCCATGATCTCTCCAGACCTTTGTAAACTCCAACTGTGCCATTTGCAAGAGCATATCCAAAATGTTGACCCATTACTTTACACAAACCAGTTACAGATTCAGTTTCTGTCATCTCTGCAATTATGACGTCATTTCGAAAAACACGAATATCAAAATCTTCCGATCCTACTATTAGCTATGTAGGGAAAAAAAGAAAGAAAAACACATGATAATAAAATTCAGAACAAAATCTGTATTTAAATTATTATCTTTACACTGGTAAATTGCAGCCTACAGAAAATTTATTTTGTGAACTCATTCATACATCAAAAGAAACTAAGTTTTTTTTTTTAAATTAATTTTCCCACACAATCATTAAAGACCAAAAATATAAAAACTATTTTTTTTTTTTTTGTAAACGATTTTCTAATTTTCATAAAATAGAGTTATCAGAAGAGTAATTCTTAAATTTAAGGCCTAAAAAATAATATTTCAAAGCTTTATTCACATATATGAATAAATTATGGTAACTTTGCTCTTACTATTTTTATATTAGTAAAAAGAATGGTTGGTGTTTTGTGAATTTTACTCATCTTCTTCAAATTTTTGAATAAAATGTTCCTTGTGATGTTGATTGTACAATGTACAAGTGCAAAAAAGAAATAAAATTAATTTATTTGACAAATTAGCGTATGTTCAAAACTTTTACCTCATTGAATGAGTCATGATTGAAGTCACACAATGTGATTGAACTAACATTGTCTCCAGTCACCTAAACAAAAAAAAAGAATATATTAGTTTATTTTCTATGACCAGGTAACTATTTAACAAAATGTAGTTATATCAAAAGCCAATTACATATGACCAAAAGTTTTGGAAATTGATTCATAACACTAAGAGAAAGAAATAACACTCAGGGCACGGGTGAGAATTGAGGAATCAAACCCACATCCACTAAATTACAAAGTGAAGCTTCTGTGCCATGGAGTCCCCACTAACTTTTATTATGGGTGTTATTTGTTACTTGATTTTTTTTTCTTTCCAATGGGTGCTGCTTAAGCGATTACACGCCTTTTGCAGACTCAGTGCGATCCCCCCCGATAAAGCATCCAGTCTTTGCATGTCCACCATTAAGTCGCTGTAATGCGTTGGCATATTTAATTTTGATGCCGAGTTTCCGCCAGATGGAGGCACCTGGGCTCTCTTCGATGTAAAACTGCACTAGGAATTTAATTTTGCCGAAGGATATTCAAAGCCAAACGAACACCCCAAGGGATCTTTTACATGCCGCATAATCATACGACATGGGCGCTGAGGATTTTCTGCTACTTGAATTCTAATACACTACAATTTTGTAACTCAGAAAAATGAATTCTATTCTTTACTCACCGTCCAATAGGCATCATTTCCTTCACAGTCAAATCCTTGCAGAGAGCAGTTTCCTCCAACAATAGCCAGAGGCTTATCTCTTGCTCCAAGATGACCAATTAACACACAATTAGCGCCATCATGAACCTAAACGATAATTTAACTACAATTAGAGTGAAAACATCAGTCACTAATATAGAACATCTTTTGAAAATGAACAAGATTATTAAAATTGGAAAAAATTAGTTTTGAATATGACATTAGAATTAACTTTAATTTCTTTTTTAATATGCTAAGGGGCTGTCCATAAATTATGTCATGCTTTAGTAGCATAGGCGGCTCATACAGGGGGGCGATTGCCCCCTCACTTTTTCAGAATAAAAAACTAATTATCGATTTAAATTCTTTTTTACTCTGTGGAATGATTTATTTTATGAAAGTAAAAATTGTTAATTCCAAAAAGTGGACTTTTTTCAAGTTATTTTATAAGAATAGAACGGAAGGTGGATGTCTACGGTGGCCATCCGTTTTTACTTTTGAGACCATGTATCGCATTTTTTTTAGGTCATTTAATCATTAGTGTTAAAATCCAACAATATAACAAAATTCTAAAAAAAAAAGGCTTCAGAGGTGCTGCCCCCCCCCCCCCCCCCCCACTTTTTGGTGCACCAGCTGCCAATGTTTGGTAGGGAAGGAATTTGTGAGTTTATAAAAAGGGGGAGGAAGGATAACAAGGAATGTCACATCTTACATTTTTTATAAGAATATGCTTATGAAAAATAGCTTGACATTTGTCAAAATGAGGGGGGGGGGGAAGCAGGAGAAGTGACATGTGACAAAGAGAATAAAAAATGATGAAAAAAAAAGTTTGATATTTATGGACAGGCCCTTAATTTCAAATTTTAAAATACAATGAGCTGATTTTATAGCACCTCATGTGTTATTTTACCAAGTAATTGTTGATTTCAGGTTTGCAAATACACATACTCAAAAAAAAATTAAGAATCCAATTGGCAAAATGTCCAACTTAGGAGAATTCTAACACTTGGAAATCCAGAAAACTGGAAAGCTATAAGATAAGTGAGGTATATTAGGTTTTCCTTAGTTTATATTACTCTCAAAATAATGATTTTGAAATCTAATGAGTCTATTGATAATTCACTATCTCCCATGTACAAAAATATGTTTAGTAATTACGACAAAATTAGGTTTACATTACATCATTTTTATTTTCAAACATTATAATTTTTATTACATGTAATATAAAAATCTGGTTATGTCATTCAGAGACTGCAGCTTTGTCCTTATTATGGACTCATTAGTCTGGAAAAGTCAGTAAGCCAGCTGAAGAAGCAGATGTTCTCTCGTTGGTGTGCTAAATTAATTTTAGCACCTCTTTGAAGGTAATCTCGGCTCCAATGATAAAACATCTGCCTCCAACTTGGTTATTGCCTATTCCAGACTTAATGAGTTCATAACTAGGACAAAACTGCGCTTTCTTGATGCTGTAACCGGGTTATCAAGTAGTTCCTGCCTCAGCCCTAGCTTAAGGGCAGTAGCTTACTGCTTTTATTATTATTGTTTTACAAATTAGCAATTCAGAAAAGTTCTCTTCAGTTTTTAAAATTACAGTTGAGTTTTTAAGAAAATATTTTTACTATTTCAAATGAAGAATGAATCATATTTTGAGTGCTATCAGCAGGTTTATGTAGAAAATATTGGATTTCTAAGAGAGGATCATATTAATATTTGAAACTTTTAAAATAAAGTATCTTTTAGCATCAAAATTATTGTGTAATTCATGGGTTAAAGGCATATTAATTACTAAAAACTCTACATTTTTAAGGTACTATTTGGAAAACAAACATTAAAAAATTTTACTGCTGCTACTTAATTTTATACATATTTCAAAACTCACATCTTTATAGAACAAATCTGTGTTATTCTCAACGTCATATGCTAGAAGATTGGTTGCGGTTCCTACAACTAATATATCACACTTGGAATCTGTTTTCATGGCACCAGCTGCAACACATGTTATTGACTGATTGATGTTTAAAAGGCTTAAATCTCCAGTTAATTCAGCATTCGCCCATCGACCACCTTTCCTCAAGCTATTTCTATGAGGACTATGGACAAAAATCTGAAAAAGATTTTTAATTTTAATTACAAGTATATGAACAATAAAGTAAAGAATTTAAATGAAATAGTACTATCATCTGGAAGAAGATCTATTTTTTTACATATTTTATTCTACAATAATATTTTACAACAGATACAGTTCATAGAACTTATTATCAGGGATGCTCGAAACTAAATTTTTGGGAGGGGAAAGTTCTTCAATTTACTGGTCCAAAGGACAAAATACGAGCATGAACAGATGCACATACTTGTAAAATCCCGAAAGTAACTCCCCCTCCCCCGCATCGAATATACTCCCCCCTTATTCGTCTAAATAGAAATTTATCTTAAATACTGAATATACTTGATCTTAAATCTCGATTCAAACTCCCTTCCTGAAATGTATCTGTTTGGTTTTGAAAAGGAGGGGGGTTACTTTCGTAATTTTACAGTAAGTACATCTAATAAAAAGAGCTAAACTTCATTGTAAAAAAATAAATAAGTAAAAATGGCAAATTTGCTCAGCTGTCAGACGAAATTTTCCAAACAAGGACATTAGTGCAAGGTGGTCACACGGTCACAGTAATCTCCAATCAAGCACCCCAAGGGTCTCTTTTTCTTATACACATTTCTAAATATTACATAATTTCACATATTACATCAAACAAGAGGCTACGTTTGAGAATAAGTTCACTTTACCAGCATAAGATTACTGGGACAAAAATAATCACTAAAAGTAATTTTATGCATTTATATTCTTGTCTTAACATGCTACAAATTTTTGTTAAATACTGTAAAAGCATTTTTTCCGCAAATAGAAAATGTATTTATTGCAAAAAAATTGAAGATTCTAGAACTAATGTATGGCTGCAAAACTTAATCGCACAGACAGTTGTGTTAAACATAACTTATTAATAAAGTTCTCATGCTCTCATATATGAACAATATCTCCTTTATTTTAAATGTATGCATTTTTTTCTTTTATTTTCTATTCTATCTCTCAGAATTAACAACTTCACTTTCAGAGAAAGAAATTTAATCAAAACAACGCGATTAATTTCGTAACAAAGTGTTTTGCGAATAATTTGTTTTATTTTTGTTATGATTAAAAGAAGTTCAGAGGCCCGATGCAAAAGGAAAAAGGTGAAGTTTATTAAAGAAAGAACTTTTGAACTCAAACGTACATAACAGTACACCAGCTTTCCTTAAAACAACCAACATTCTAAAGATATTTTACAATTTAACTATCGTTGCCAATTTAACAACAATAACAATAAAACTTAGTTAAACACAAACAAGGCTGTGGGATAACCTCAACACCCTCCCTTAATCGCACATAACACAACACTTGCTTCGTAAATAATTCAACCTTGGTTTGGGTAAACTTTTGGTAAACATATCAGCTAGCTGATCTGTACTCGAAACATATTCAAGATTGAAGTTGTGCTGTTTTATAGTCTCCCGAATGTACTTCAACTTTATATCCAGGTGCTTCAATCTACCACAATGATTTTCACTCAAAATAGCTTTTATGACTGACTGATTATCTTCAAAAATAGTTGTACTTATATTTTCACACTTTAGCACCTCTTTAGTCGTATTATAGATTGGAATTAGATCTTGAACAGCTTTTCCCAAGGCTAAAATCTCTGCTTCAGTTGAAGACAATGCTATTGAAGTTTGCTTTTTAACAGACCACGTTATAGGACAATTATTTAGCAGTATGATATACCCAGATACAGATTTTCTGTCTCTCGCATCTGCTCCCCAGTCGGCATCAACAAAAACAGAGATAACAGGAAAATCCAAGTTAGTTTTATGAAAAACTAATTTAAATTTCGAACTTCCTTTTAGATATCGTAATATTCTCTTAAGTCCAGACCATGCATCATCCTTTGGCTGCTCTTGCATTTGACTCAAACAATTGACTGAATATAATATGTCTGGACGAGTAGTCATAGCTAAGTAGAGTAATGTCCCGACAAGTTCACGATAAGGACCATGAAAGTCCTTCCCATTCATAAAATCAGATGATTTCGACTTTGAAGTAAGTGGCGTGTCACAAGGTTTGCAGTCCGTCATTCTAAACCTATCCAGAATAGTCTTGACATATGATTCTTGACTTAGGCAAAAGCGATCGGGCAGATACTTAAAATTTATTCCTAGAAATTCTGTTGCAACTTCTGCTTTTGACATTTCAAACTCGTTCATAAGAAGGTTAATTACAACTCTAGTTTCCGATTCATTAGAACCAGCAATCATTAAATCGTCAACGTACAGTACCATTATAATTTCACTCTTTTCACTACTTTTCATAAATATGCACGGCTCACTATTATGTTGTTAAAAATTCAACCGATACACAAAATCCACAAATTTCTTGAACCATTGTCTTGGCGCTTGCTTTAACCCGTACAAACTTTTGAGAAGTTTGCATACACGACCACTATTATCATTGTATCCAATCGGTTGTTCCATAAATATTGTTTCGTTCAGTTCACCATTTAGAAATGCTGTTTTGACATCTAATGCAAATATTTTCAGTTCCTTTTGATACATTATATTTAACACAAGTCGGAGAGAAGACATGCTGATAACTGGTGAATAAGTTTCAAAATAATTAATTCCATACTTTTGAAGGAATCCTCGAACAACAATCCGCGCTTTGTGGGACCCATCTCTTTTCTTTCGCAAAACCCATTTGCAGGACAATGTTTTCTCATCTTTCGGCAGTTCGACGAGTTCCCAAACTTTGTTCTTCTTCATCGACTCGATTTCTTCACGCATTGCTTTCTTCCAAAGCAATTGTTCTTCATTTGGCAATTTTTCTATATCCTCATATGAAATTGTATCAAAAGTTGCTAAGCTTGCTTCATACACGAGAAAGTCATCTAGCTTAGCTGGTGGTTTCACATTTCTTTTTGGTCTCGTGTTTTCTTCAGCAACTTCATCAAAACTTGATGCTTCTACATCTGTTTGATCGGTGATAACTTCATCAAATGCAGCTTCTTCATAGTTTACATCTTGAATTAAAATGCATTTACTTTTCGCTTCATTAAATTCTACGTTTCGTGATACCACTACACGGTTTGTAGTTGGGTCCAGTAGTCGATAACCCATATTACTGTATCCTATAAAAATCATTTTCTTGGATTTTGGATCCAACTTCTTTCTGAGATTGTCAGGCACTCGCATATATGCGTCACATCCGAAAACCTTGATGATATTCATGTCAGGTGGCTTGTCATATTTCAACTGAAAGGGCAAGCCTCCTACAGTCTGATTTGGTAACCTATTCTTTGGGTATGCTGCAGTCTGTACCGCGTACCCCCAATATGATTTAGGGAGCTTTGCTTCATAAATTAGAGCTCTGGCTTTCTCCAAGAAATATCTATTTGCTCTCTCGGCAACACCATTCAAAGGAGCTGAGTATGGCGGGGCAGGATCTATCATGACACCATTTTCCTTGCAGTAACTCGCTAGATCACCAGACCCGTATTCTTTAGCATTGTCACACCTAATTTTATAGAGACCTGGATTCTGCTTGATAAAAGATTTGAATATTTCGAAAATGTCACTCTTACGCTTTAAAAGATGTACTTCACAAAATCTTGAGCAGTCGTCTATGATAGTGACAAAATACTTCTCGCCATCTCTAGTAGGTGGATCAATCGGACCACAAATGTCACTGTGAACCATCCTCATTGGAACGTTTTCTCTGCTTCTTGGGTTCTTGCCCATAGGAGTATTGGACTGCTTAGCTGTAACACATTCTTCACAAAAACTAGATGGTGGCTCAGGAACAGGAAGGCCCATTTCTTTCAATACCTTATTGGAGGGATGTCCCATACGCCTGTGCCATAAATCCGCATTTTGACTTACATAATGTGTTGAAGCTTTAATGGGCTCAAATTGACTCATATACACACCTTTTTCATTCAGTCTAGTAATTTCAAACTTCTCATTGCTCTTTTCAACAACAGCTCTGTTATTCTTAAAAAGCACGCTATAGCCAGCCTTTTGTATATTCTTGACAGATATTAATTGACCATTTAACTCTGGCACATACAACACATCCTTCAGAATTATTTTCTTGCCATTTAATGTTCCTGGTACAGTGCCAATACCTTCTACCTTCAAAACATCATTTTTCGAAGCACATGCAACAGTCCCAGAAAAAGCTTTCATATCTTCAAACCACTCAATTTTATTGCTCATGTGTGTAGATGCTCCCGAGTCCAAAATAAAACTTTCAGCGAAGTCTCCAACCATAAACGTAGCTGCAGCCGATTCTTTGGAATCCGATTTTGGCGGAAATTTACAATCCCTCTTATAATGACCTTGGCGTCCACAGTTGAAGCAAACTAATTTTGTTTTACAAAACTTCGCCAAATGTCCCTTCTTTTTGCATTTATGACAAGTGATATTCCGTTTATCAGCGCTAAATGCTGTGTTTCCATTTGAGCCAGAAATATGAACATTTTCAGATTTTCTATCCGATTTTAATTCTTCAGCGCTTAAGAGTCTCTGCATAACAAAGTCTAATGTTAGGGTTTCGTTCGGCTGATTTTCAATAGTAGATTTTATGACATCATATTCAGCAGGTAATGACATCAACATGTAAATAACGATGTCCATATCTTTCACTTCTGCACCAGAAAGTCTCAATTCATTTACTATCGCCAACAACTCATTTATATGCTGCTGCATTCCAACATCTCGCCGTTTCTTCAACGTCGCGAGTTTCTTCCTCACGAGAATTTGGCTGACTGTGCTAACCTTCAAATACTTTTGTTTCAAATTAGTCCAAATCTGAAATGCAGATTTTTCTGCCGACATCGTCGCCAGTATTGAATCGTCCAGTAGGGTTAGCAATAACGCATAAGCCTTTTTTGATTCCTTGACTTCCGCATCCTTTGTCGGATCGGCTTCTTCGCTTAAATATTTGTCAAGTTCTTTTGCCGCAAAAATAGCTTCTACACGGCGTTGAAATAAAACAAAGTTCTTTCCATTGAACGCATCAACGCTATACTTATTATCTTCACGAACGGCCATTTCAAACTTCGCCAACAAGTAACTCAGTTCCGAAAACAAATACCTTTAAACAGCTCTGATGCTTCACTTCTAACGTGTTCAATATCAGAACCACGCTCTGCTGTTATGATTAAAAGAAGTTCAGAGGCCCGATGCAAAAGGAAAAAGGCGAAGTTTATTAAAGAAAGAACTTTTGAACTCAAACGTACATAACAGTACACCAGCTTTCCTTAAAACAACCAACATTCTAAAGATATTTTACAATTTAACTATCGTTTCCAATTTAACAACAATAACAATAAAACTTAGTTAAACACAAACAAGGCTGTGCGATAACCTCAACAATTTTCAAACGAATTAGCTATTTGAAGGAAATATTTCTAAAGAAACATTGACCCCATTTCATCAAAAATATATTGCTTAGAACAAAACATATTAGAAATCATGCAAAGCTTCATTGGATTAAATCAAATGAAGAGTACTTTATCTGATGCCGTTGCAGCAGTTATACAAGGATGAACACCGTCATATTTGCCTATAGTGACACGGTGAGGCAATATCTTCTGACTTAAATTCAATGTAAATACAGGAGCCAACATGATAAAGTAAAAATAGATCTTTGTTAACAACAAATTCTTCAATACCAGGGAAAAGTTTTCATTTTAATATCCTCATGTTTACAAAATATGATAACGGTTGCTATGACGACAAATGGTTACAGTTAAATAAAGAAATAATTTTTTTTTAACTTATTTATTTTTTAAATATTAGTTTTTTAAGAGGAACGTGTACTGATTCAATTCATTCATTCAAAAAAAAAAAAGAAAACTATTTAATACGCTAAGGAAACATTTAATTTTGAGCGGTTAAGTTTCTTTCGTCTTACCACTTTAAATTTTTTTCAGAAGAAGATGATTTATGATCCCCTGTTGGTTTCTGCTTTGATATTTTGTTTTGGATTCCTGTACTTCCACTCTTGTAGATCATTGACATTTCCATATTAAGATGGACAAAGAAGTTTTCTGACGTGCGTAAACAAAGCGTTTAAGAAATGTTTTTCTTTGTATCATTTTATGTTGTGAACTTTTAAAAAAAAGCATTATTACTTTGATACGTAAAAGGTTCCGAACGCTATAAACTTTCGTTTAGCGTTTTTAGATACGTCTTAATAATTTATCTTAAGAATTCTAACTATATGCATCTCTTGTGTGCTTATTTAATGCTATGTTTTTGACTTTTCTCTGGTTTTTCTAAAAGCAAGCTAAAAACATCCTCTTTTGAATTTAGCAAAATGAGAGTGTAATTAATTATTTACTATTTGTTTGTTTACGTTGAGAAAACTCTTAAACTTATTATCTTTACAAATTGATTATTTTCATTATCAGCTTTGAAAAATATATATGTATATATATTTTTGCCTACTCTCCTTTTATTTCGTTTATTTTTAAGCCTATTTCTAAGCTTGATAAAAAAGTCTTGAATGAAGTGTTAGAAATGAGAGTAAATCTTGGCGTCATGATGACGTTTGGTATAAGTTGCTAGCCTTCAAAGTAAAGAACTAGGTGTCATTTTGATGGAACATATATGTATCCGATTATAAAACAATTAGTAAAAAGTTAAATAGAAATGCTAAACTGCTGAGACGTATTTAAAGAGATCTTTGAAGTATACAAAATGAATAAATAAAAACAAAGTTAGTTGCATTTTAAAACTATTTTTGAAAGATTTTATCTTTTGGGCCAATCAAGGGTCTTAATCACAATGATTCAGGAAAGTATAGCTTCATTGGAGCCCAAAACTTTAGGCCTCAAATTTAGGGCCTGAGATCAGAAGTCTAGGTTTCAAATAAAACATTTTGGGCTCTAAATGCAACTAATGACCGCTTATTTCTAATGCTGGTTATGGGCATGGGTAGAGTTGGGGGGGGGGGGGAGATAATCCCCTTTGACAGCTTATTAGTGAACTCAAAGAAAAGTGAGTACATGTGTATCTCTGAAAAAGTTATTTTTGTTTTTAAAATTATACTTTTTAAACAATCATTTTTTTTTAATCAGCATTGAACATTCTGTGACGCTTTTCCTCTTCTCTCACACTTTTCCAATTTTTACTCCTTTTATATTTTTTATTATTAAGATTGCCAGATCCGTTAGGAAGGCAAGCCATGACAAATGAACGAGCAGCAAATTCAAGAAAAATGCACAAGTGGGGATTCATAAGTGGAGTCATGCACCTCCCTTGACAAGACTAAACCAAGCCTAACATTGCATTTAGGCCTTTAACTTTTGAAAATTTTTGAGGAGAACCTTTGATTCCTAAGCTTCTCCATCCTATGTTTCTTAAAATAACAAAAAATAATATTTTTTAGACTTTAAATTTCAAAAAAAAAAAAAAAATTGGAAGGAAACCTTCCTTATCCTCTCTTCTCTAATACTACCGAAGATAGCTTTAAAATATGATTTCAGAAGAAAGATCCATCGCCATTTCCATAACATTACCAAATATATGTAGCTCTATTTCAATGTCAAAAATTTCTAGAAAGTTTCCATTTTTAATAGAGTCATCAGGCGTAGACTAATATGCATTTTGAAACATTCAGTTTTGAAAGAATGAGTATCCATAGTTTTTTCAAATTTCTCAACATGTATCCTAAGTTTGTATTTTGAAAATTTAATGGCAAATTTTTGTTAGAGTAGCCCAGAAACCTGACCCTCTTCTTAAGAGAGTATTTAGGTATTCATTTCAGAAACCTTCTGGATAAGGGGTCTCCTAAAAACTTACCTTTCTTTTAGGTTGGTACAAAAGATAGCATGAAATTATATCTTTCCTATTTCAATCAATTTTTAAAAATTTCTAAAGTAGTTTCTCTTTCTCATCTAACTTATCTGAAGCTCGCTAAAAGTAGAATTTTTTTAACTTCAATTCCTAAAATCTTTCGGGGAGAACCATAAACCTTTCTTATTATTTTATTAGCTTAACGTCACAAAAGCTAGAATAAAATTTTCTTCAATGTTGAAAAGTTTTCATTAAACCTAATGGAATTGAACCCAACCTCTTCTCCAAACACTATTAAAAATTGACTAATCTGTGTTTTTAAGACTTCAATTTAAAAAAAAATTCGAAAGAACCTGAGTTCCCCCAGGCTCCTGTAATTGTCTATTCTTCTGATGCACTTTTAAAACTTTAATTCCTAAAATAACATCTGTCTTTTCTACGAAGCAATACATTCATATTCTTTCTGCCCAGTGGCAGTTTCAACTCATCTTTTTATTTTGTAGCTTTTTTTTCTTTCGTTACGGGCTTAGCCTCCTTAGACACAAAAGTTTAAGCCTGCCCGTGTCATATGTATTCATACTTCCTCCCATCTTTCATTTTTCCCTGAAAATGTTATCAGAATTAATGTTATAAGTGGAATGATTTTTGTGTTCCAGCTTTGTTATAAAACTCATATTTATATTACTTTTCAGGGTATATCCATGCATTTATCCTACAAAGAACTTAATAACTTATCTTTAAAGGCCTTTCTAGTCCAGTATACATGATTGGTTTTGAGAAAATGAAAATAACTAGAATCAATATATTTCATTGAAGAATATTTTCATCTTGAAAAGGTAAGATTTATTTACTAAAAGCCCAGTCATGACATCCAGAGACTGTAGCACTGACAAACGAGGGCGGATCCAGCTCCTGGCTAAGGAGGGGGTCATTTTCAGATGGGGGGGGGGGGTGCAAAGTGCAATTTTTGTGCAAAAATGGGGGGGGGGGCAATTTTTTTTGAATATAAATCCTAAAAAGGCAATTTTTTGCATTTGGTAGGTTTGGGGAGGGGGGCGGTCAAGACCCCCAATGACCGCCCCCCCTGGATCGGCACCTGCTGACAAACAAAATCTACTGCCTAGATTTATAACTGTCAATCTCTGTATGCTTGTAGTTCTGCCTCAGCCCTGGTCTAAAGAGGTGGAAACTTATAAGTTACCGTAAAGTCGGGTTACTTGGATCCTAAGGGGTTACTTGAGCCCATTACAGTAAAATGATAAATCTAGGTTTGGTACTTATTAGTTGAAGACTTGCACGTAGTTCCTCGTTTCTCCTCTAGGTAGAAGCACTCTGCAGTCTCTAATGCTAGTACCAAACCCAGATTTTATCATTTTACTGTGGGCTCAAGTAACCTCCTTGTGGGTCCAAGTAACCCGACTTTACGGTATCTATCAAATACTTTGATGTTATTAATGTTTAATTATACCAAATTATTAGGTAAAATATTTTTTGGTTTGTGTTTCTGAATTCATTTTTAGTAAAACTTTAACAATTCATATTTTAATTTCATTTGGTTAGTTTTTAGCCTACTTTCCCGTTAAAAATAAAAGAAAGACGAAAAAAGGATTAAAAGTAGCTTAATGCATCTAAAAAATATCGCCAAGTCCAAAACATATCACCAAGTTAAAAAAATAAAAAGGTAAAATGAATATCGAAAAATTAAAAATTTTAAAGTAGGGTATTGAGATGGGGAATTTGTGTGTCGGTCGGTCTGTCTGTTTGTCCCCCCCCCCCCCTAATAACTTTTGAATGAACATTCCGATTTGGACAAACTTTTTTTTGTTGGAAAGATCTCGGCGAGTACAGCTCATTCCCATATTTGATTTTTCGATTTGAACAATTTTTGGTTCAGCTTTGAACCGTTCAAACAACCTGTCCCGCAATGCTAACTTTTGAGTGAACAGTCCGATTTGAACAAACTTCTTTTTGTTCGAAAGATCTTATCAAGGATATTTCATTCCCGTATTTACATTTCCGATTTGAACAATTTTTTGTTCAACATTGAACCGCTCAAGCAAGCTGTCAGCCCTAATAACTTTTGAGTGAACAGTCCGATTTAAATAAACTTTTTTTTTTGTTCGAAGGATCTCAGCAAGGATGCTTCATTACCGTATTTAAATTTTCAATTTGAACATTTTTTCGTTCAACATTGAACCGTTCAAGCAACCTTTCCCTACCTAATAACTTCTGAGTGAACCATCCGAATGGAATAAACTTTTTTTGGTTTGAAAGATCTCGGAGAGGCTCATTCCCATATTTCGCTTTTTGATTTGAACCATTTTTCGTTCAATATTGAACCGTTCAGAAAAAAAAATTACATTAGCGCCTACGGGGAATTTAAGTTGAATGTTGATCCTGAACTTAAAGTCGGATTTCCTTCAAACTAACTTTGTAAGAAAATGGTTTTGATAAATAATGTTTGTAAAGTACTTTTCTGAATAATCTTCTGTGAGGACTCTGATTCCGACCCCACTCCGCAAACAGGGCGGAAATGCAGGCTTAGAAAAAAAAAATGACTGACTGTGCAGACGATTTTTTGTTTATTTATTCATTTGTTTTATTTTATTTATTATTATTATTATTTTTGGCAGACGATTTTTTTTGTAACAAAAATGTTTCATTCACGTGGGCATTTTATTCTTCATTTATATTTAACAACTGGCAACGGATTAAAAGTGAAATTCGAGACATTTTATCAACGGATGAGTTTTCTTATTTCTTTTTTTTTCCTTTCTTTGATAAAATGTGTTTTGATGTACTTTGTACTTTTTTTTTTTTTTTGAAAACAATTGAGGAATTTTTCTACGGAAAAACTGTAACAGTTACATTTTTTAAAAGGTGCGACAAAACTTTATTTATTCATTTATTTACTTTTTATGTGTCTATTTCATCCGATGAGAGGGGTATATTTTGCTTTTAGAAATCAACTTTAAGTGCTAAAAAGGTATGTTTGACATAATTTTTAGTCTCGGATAATTAAGAGAATAATGATCAGATGCTAGAATGCCGATGTCGATGTACGGGAAAGTAGGCTCGTTTAGATCTTGACAGAACTTCTTGTTGTTTTAGCTAATGTATTCTTTTCTTTTATTTTTAGCTGGTTTAACTTTCTTGGAAACTTGAACCATTTTGATCTTACATAGATTTAAAAATCTGGAAAAGAAACTTGGGAAATATACTTAAATGTAGAAGGGGCTCTCTCTGATTAAAGATCAAGTACTTCCCATTTAGTTTAATTCCTATATTCCCTTAAGTATCTTCATTTCTGTTCGTGTTATAAGCTTAATTCAATGAGTTGTTTCCCCTTTTATTTGGTTTTATCTTTAAAATAATAATAATATTGATAGTCAAAGTCTTGTGTTCAGCTTTTTATTTTAAAGTTTGATATGCATTACTTAGGGCTAAGGATTTTTAGTTGTTGGCTAGTAAAGTAGCCAAGTTATGAAAGGTTAAACAAAATTTTGAAAGTGTTAGACAAAGAAAGTAAATTATTATTTTTTTCTTAATACAATACATTCCCCCCCCCCCCCCCAGTGGAAATTTCTGAGAATGTTCCATTTATAAATACTTAAGCCTAATTAGAATATTTTTTGCTCTTATTATTTTCTATTTTAATGCATTTGGCGAGGTGGCAAATGCTTAGCGCGGTCCCTGACTACTTAATCCAAATGTTGTGTTAAAACTTAAATAATGCCAACTTTCTATATTATACTCCATAAAGCATTTCACTGATAATATTCTAGTTAGCAAAATGTTTTAAAACTTTGTAAAA
Source organism: Uloborus plumipes (assembly GCA_038373865.1). Taxonomy (NCBI): domain Eukaryota; kingdom Metazoa; phylum Arthropoda; class Arachnida; order Araneae; family Uloboridae; genus Uloborus; species Uloborus plumipes. Next base: position 109,036 of record JAXGGA010001267.1, read on the forward strand.
TTTTGTTTAAAAGATAATAAATCAAATTATTAAATTTAATTTTTTGCTTGAATTTTAGATATTCTTATTGCTCATGGAGGTTCAAGAGGATGATATTCATCCACATTGCATACAATGCATAAAGCTCACAAAATGTACAACTCCTTCCACACCTGGGGTAAGCTGTGATACAATAAAATGCCCTTCAGAGTGTGGAGCAAGATTTCATGCTTGCAAAGCCAAAGAGCACAAATTATTGTGCATGAATGAAAAGGTATGTCTCTTTCTAAAAGTATGTGTTAGTTTTATTTCCATGAATTTAGGGGAGACTGGGGACGGTTGTGACGCGGGACGGTTGTGACAGTCGTCATATTAGCTAAACCATAATTAATACCTGGTTGAAGCAAAGAGAGAGAGTATCAGCATGTTTGTCTGAATGTGTGTCAAAGCATTGCGGTAGCCATCGAGCGACATTAACGATAGCAGAGGGGTTGGTTACTTTTTAACAGTCAAAAGTAAGTTTTTTTGTTCGATGTCTTTTAGTAATTCCTGTTGAATGGGTAGAGATAGAGAAATGAAAGTTTTCTCCCCGTTAGTAGTGAACCTTAATAGTGAAATAGCAGTGATTACTTTTTATGTAGGCTATTTTGTATTGCCATGGCGATTGCTGTTTTCAAAAATAGTGGGTTGGGGTCGGTTGTGACAAATTGCGTGGGGACGGTTGTGACACGAGTAAAACATGTTTTTATCATATTTGATGCCCATAATACGCTTGGAGAAGACAGAAATAGGGCAGTGTGACCTAATGAAATATAAAGAAGCTTATAAAGAATTGAAACTTTTTTTTTCTTTCGGACAGCTTTGGAAATGCAACGTTAATCGTAAGTCTTTGTTACGAAACATTCATTCGTAAACGCGATGGAGCCGGCCGGCGCTGTCACAATGAAAACAACGTGTGCATAGGTTATATTGCTCATAATAAAGTGCTTTTGAGCTTACATATACGCTGAAAACAGATATGAGAGTAAAATGGCTACTGAGAAATAGTTCCGTTCAATTTATGAATAGAAATGTCTGTTCGTGTAGCTCATGCAACTAGCCTTTCAAGAGTAACAAGCTTCAATAAAACAAATAAATGTGGAATCTTTCTTTGATACTTGAGAATTGTTATAAACAGACACGGTTATGACCCACAGGATGTGCATAATGTTGCCAAAACAGACGTTACAAAATTCCAAAAACCTGATATTTTTGTAAGACTTGGTATAAGGCTACTTCAACTGAACGAGACACATTGTTAAATGTTAAACTTTCCCAGATGAAGGTTATGTTGAATTACGTTTAATATTACTTGAAATTATAAGTGATCTATAAACTGTTTTGCTGTATTTTTGAACTTGTCACAACCGACCCCAAGCACTGTCACAACCGCCCCTGGGGTGGGGTCGGTTGTGACATTTTTTCCTTTTTTGTTTAATTTGGTCCTGTGAGTTAACTATTGTACTTAGGGAGAAAATTTTAGTGTTTATAAGCAGGCAAATAAACACTTCAACATAAAAACAACTTTAAACCAGCTCACAGGCATTGCTAAGAGATCTATGGGGGAGCAAATGAAAATTGTCACAACCGTACCCAGTCTCCCCTATTAGTCTTAGTGGATTGGAAGTAGAATGATAATAACGTATTCTTTTTAAGTGAAGCTTCAGGATTTTTTTTTAAATTAAATTCAGTTTTTTCAGAAGTGAAGTATGTGTGCATTTCAACTACGTGTAGTACTTTTTCTACAACTGTACAAGTAGTTGTAGGAAAAGTTATAGGAGTTAAGATTTCATATTCCTTATAATACTTTGCAGTGGTGACAAGTGGGACTTAAAAGTGTGGGGAAGAGGGACGAGGGAATAATTTTGAAATTTGAAAGGGTTCTTCGCCCGAAAATTTTGCAAAGTCTAAGTTTTAATAGCGTTATTTGGGGCTATCTTAGAAGGACTTGAAGAAAGGAGGCTTCTCTCCGTAAGTTTTCTGGGACTGATGAAGTCTGAAAAATTCCATTTCATGCTTCTTTTGATAATTTCAAAAAGAGATTTGGGGGCCTTCCTTTAGAGGTTTTTCAAAATGCAAATCTCAAAAGTAATTCTATGCTATCTGTACTGATAAAAGAGCTGTTAGGGATAATTTGCTAGAAAATATTTAAAAACTAGAGTCTTTATAATGCAAATTTAGGCCATTTTCAAAGTTATGGAAAGGAGAAAGTGTGCTCTAGTGTTCTCCTGCCGAAATTTTTTTAGATTTACATTTTAAAAGTGCAATATTTCAAGATATATTTAATGATGTTGTGGTTTGAGTTCATCAAGAGATTGGCTCGGAAATATTTTGAAACTGAAATCTTAAAAATGTTTGAACAACTTTCTTTGATGTACAAAATGTGCCCCTCCCCTCTTTTGAATGAAGTTTTTTTTTTCTCTCTCTCTCTCTCTAGTCTCTACTAAAGCATTATCTTTTTACCGACAAATTTACAGATAAAATAGTTGAGTCATTATTGAAGAAGTCCAACCAGTTAATCACAAAAATATCATTTTTTATTTTTGGAAGTTTTTAGTTTTGCAGTTATTCTAATTAGTTTTTTCCCTCACGTAAAATTAGGATGTTATGATGGTTTGGACTTGAAATATGTAAAAAATCTTTGTTTCCAGACTAAGATTTTTAATGGTTGTCAAATTGAAAATAAATATAATTATTCTTATTATATTTTTCCACTTAATTTCTAGGTACCCTGCATCAATGCAGAATATGGGTGTCCAGTGGTGCTCTGTCGCAAGTATCGCGGTCGCCATTTGTCATCCTGTCCTGCTAGTATAATACATTGTTCTATCGAGTGGGATCGGTGGCCTGTCCATGTTCATAAGGATAGGCGAAGAGCGTTGCGTAGTGTGGAAGAAGATCTGAGTCCTTCTTTGCAAAAGGATTTGGATGTTGCCCTCGCAATGAGGGATGAAAGAATGCTAAGAAAATGCTGTGTTGCAGCAGCCCAAGGGCAGTCTCTTGCCGATCAAAAATTTACTATCAGCTTGTCTAGTTCTTTATGGGTAACACATGTTATTTTAACCTTCTCTTTTGTAATTATTACTTTCACATGAGTTTAGCAAACTGTATTACAAGAACAACTTTTATGTTTTTGCATTTTCAAATCCAAATTATTGTACATTTATTGTATTTTATTTAAATACAGTTAAATCTCAGTTTAGTGAAGTTCATCAATGCAAAAATCTTGTTTTAATGAAGTCTTCATCAATCGGCAACTCAAATTATGTTGAAATAATCTCATTTGTCATTAGATAAGTGTTTCAAAGTTTCATTACATCAAAATAATTTCAGTGCTCTTTCGGACTTCTTTGAAATGCGATTCATTGTAATTTTGATTTTGTCTTAGAAATTAAAAATGAATGAGCTCTTAGACAATTGAGTGAAATAAATTATGAGAAATACAGTGCCCGCCGTTTAAATGAATCACATTTGTTCTAAACAGTTTTTGTTCAACAAATCTGACTCAATAAAGCGGCTATACTAGACAGCAACTTAAGTTGACACTGAACGTCACTACGGGCGGAGCCAATAAGAGCTCACAAGCAGTTAGCGATCTCCTCTAATTCGCCAAGTAGGCTGTGACATTTTATCTAGCTCGTTTTTCATAGGTTAACGTCACGCTGACGTCATGATGTTTTTGTCTAGAAACCTTGCAGTGTAGATTAGTTTAATAAAGCTGGTTTTGGTTCTGCTTTTGACAAATTGATGCATTAAAGCAGTTCATTCAATTAACAGTCATCCATTATATTAGTGAAGAGCATTAAAGTTAACATTTCATGAACAATATGCCAACAATGCAGTAATAACATCCTGAGATGTCAGTCTCATCCTTGTTGTGGACTCATCAGTCAGGAATAGTCCATAACCGAGCTGAAAGCAGATACCCTCTCCTTGAAACTAAGATTACCTTCAAACTGGTACAGCTCAGTTACAGACTATTCCTAACTGAAGACTCCATAACAGGGATGAAACTACGGTCTTAGGAAATTATAACTGGGTTGTCAGATTGCTTGTGGTTATGTTTTTGACCTAGTTTACAAGCAGTAAATTACTGCATGTTATGTACCAGGTTTTAATTGAAATACAGCTATTGAATTTTTCCCTAGATTTTCAGAAAGTGGCAGAGTTCCAGAGAAAGTAGCTACCCTCCTGGACTTGAACAGAGTGTGTGTAATGAGCTATGTAAAACTTGTAACAGGACTGAAAATTCGGTTAATCCTCTTTCAAATGGAATGAGCAACATGTCACGAACAAATACAATACTCGATAATTTCAGCATAAATGCCTACACGGATAAGGACCGAAGTGAAAATTCTAATCAACAGAAGGTAAAGCATCCTGTTTCTATTTTTTCGTTCCTTATTATTTTTTATTTGAAATTCTACTTTTTTATAAAGTGTAGCAATATTAATAATTTATCTTATTGTGCCTGTCAAAATTTGCCATTTTGACAGAAATTAGTTAAAGTAAATTCAGCTAAAAGTAAATTTAAATTTGATTATGATTCATGTTTAGTGAGTTAAAACATTACACTGCTATTAAGAATTTAAATGAATCTGGAAATGCACGAATCAAAATATTTTGTCATTACAACATTTAATTGTGTATTAGGTGTATAATGAAGCAAATTTATTTATCTGAATGAAAAATAAGCTATTCATTTAGTTTTATTAATTTTTATAAATCTACAGATAAGGAGGATCTTTCAAAAGTTGAAAGACTTCTATGAACCACTTAAATAGTTATAGTATCGAATATTTTTTGGAAATGTAGAATATTTGTTCTAAGAGAGAGATGTACTGATCCTATAAAAAAGAAAACTGTCTCGGTTTTTGCTTTAAATATTTCTTTTCCTAGGTTCATTTATTAGAATAACTATACAGTTATTAACATATTATGTATAGATAACTAAGAATTAATATCTGGTATATTAATTGTTAACATAAAAATATCAATTCATAAGTGAAACAAAGATTTAAAAAGTTGCTAATAGAAAAAAAATGATTTTGAGGTATACCTTTCTTGCTTAGGAGATTAATACGAGTGACTATGACTTCTAAAAATGTCTGATGATGAGGTTAGTTCATTTTAAAGTCAATACTGACTTTTATTTTTCAGAGGGGTCATAATGCTTTAATGTATGTTATAAGGAAGACATTTCTCAATTTCTGTAAGAACTGTGGCTTGAGAATATTTTTAAAAACATTGCTTTAGACTTTAATGTTATCAGTATCGTTTTCCCGAGCATATATCTATTTTTTTTTTTCAAATATTCTGCCTCTACTATTTCAATTTTTGGCTTATTTTCATATAGAACAGTTACTATAATTATTATAATTTAAATTACATGTTTTTTTACATTACTTTCAGCCTGCTGCATTTCATTGCTACTTAAGTTGAAATAGATTACACGGGGTCACTAATTTCTCTCATTTTTGTCTGTTTATGTAGACCTTCTTTCTTTCAACACTCTTTTCTAAGTTTGACAATTTTTTAATGAAAATCTGTTTTGTCCAGTTGTTTTGATAACTGTGAGGGAAAAAAAATAACTGTAGCTGCACATATGCATTTTTCTAAGACATAAAAAGCAAATCAGACCGAATTTTTTTGCATTGAAGTATTTTGAACTATTTAACAAATCAATCATTAAGGTATAAGTGTGAGACTGTCATGCTAAAATTTTGTGTTGCTTATTTTCCAATGAATGAAACTACTTTTTTTTTTCTCTCCCAGGATGAAACTAATTCAACTGCTAAGCAAAAGTTCAATGGCTGTCTTTCTACCGAAGAACACAATGGTAAAATGAAGTTACCGCAGTATAACCTTGATGATGTCCTTCAACTGAGTCAATTTGGGACAATTGTATACCAATCTTCGGGTGAAGGTTCCATCAGAGTGGCAAGAGACCCAATTGATTCTTTTACGAACTTATGTGAGGATCATCCGAACGTGGTGTGCCAGATTTTAGACTTTAAGTTCAAAAATCCGTCTTCAACTCCCCCTTGGTGTCTTTCATTAGGGTTAGATCTGAATGTGGAATCTCGGTCTCAGCATGCCCCTTCTAATTTTATGTATACTTTCTTATGTTCACAGGTAAACAAATTATACTTACTAATTTTATTTTGAGCATTACTTTAAATTTATGCAATTTAGTTTTAAAGATATTTTTTTTTTCAACATTTTTATAATTTTGTTGTTCTTTTGTTTAAAAAAGAGAATCTTGAAAAGATGCCTGCTCATTTTTTTTTTTTTTACTTTCTTTTACTTAGTAAAGGAAGTATTGTGATCACAGAAAAAAATTTCACTTAAATTTTGGTCTAAATTTCTATTTTGCTCACCCCTGAATGAATACCAAGTAGTTTTTCCGACCTGTCAGCACTTGCCTATGTGCCTGTAAAAATATAAACAGCCCAAAAATACATTTCGACTGTTCCAAAATTAGTTTCCACAAGTTCTTCACGCCTGTGTACATCTGTATGTATGTATGTATGTATCTCACATAACTCATATCATGCCATAGAAGATTCTAGTTTCGCATGTAGGCTCTAATTCAAACGCAACAAGGGCTCCCCTTGTTGCATTTGAATATTTCAAGTGGATCTTTTACTCCTTTTTGGGTTAAATTTGTCTTAATTTCAAAGCAGACTTTAGTGATGCTATGATTTGGGGACCTATTGCGGGAGGGGGACGATATATCGCCAAATAGTTTGTGGCCAATTTTGACGAAAAAAAGGATTTTTTGAATTTGTGTTCAATTTGGCGCTGTTGGCAATATTTTGTAAATAATCTGCTGAATGATGTTAAAAAAAGATTATAGACAAGATATATTTCTACTCCGGAGTTGAGCACCATTATTTGCTATGAATTGATAAATATTGCTTTTAATGAAATTATTAATTTTTCAATTTATTAATTTTCAAAATTCTACTTAATACTTTTCACTCATCATAACTCAATATGAAAACCAAATGCTGATGGATACTTTTAATACTTTTCCGTTGCGCCTTTTAGTAAATTTTCTGAATGAAAAGAAAAATTTAGGATAATCAAAATTATTTTTTCAATCCCTATTTAAATGTAAAAATTTTTCTTCTTTTAAAAATACTGTTTATAATTGTGTAACTGAACTAAATTGATGCATTTTTTCACCAGGCTTTCCGGAGGGACGAATACGGATGGCATTATAAAAATATCCACTCTGAAATTCATGGAGGTTTGAATGGTTGGTTGGTTGAACGATGTCCATTAGCTCAGTATGGCTGTAAATTCTCAAGGAAGAAATTCAACCCTGCACCAAAGAACTCGTATGTTGTATATAATGAAGTTTTAGAAAGTTTTGGTGTTGCTTATTCATCAGGTGTGTCAGAGAATAGCAATACTGATTCAAACAGGTAAAACTTTTTTTATTTTCAAGCATGAAAACCATTGCTGTGTTTTTTTCTTGATTTATTTAAATTGGAAGTTTATTCTGAGAAAATTTATTATTAAAGCAAGTTCAAAAGTACAAAGAAAGTGATGTTTACTTTTAATAAAAAACTTAAAGTGGTACATAAACGTATGGCTAAAGATGAATTGATGTTTTCTAAAAGCAGCATGAATTTCTTCTGTGAATCCATGCGTATAGACAATGTGGGCTAATTGGTAAATTGTTGTACTTGTAACTGGATTATCGCAAGTTTGGTGACTGTCGATCAAAGCCTCACTGTGTACGCTGATATTAAATGTATTGTGTAGGGATGCACCGATTAATCGGCCACAATTAGCCACTTTGCCCATTATTAGTAATCAGCAAAATCGTGCCGATTAATCGGCGGAAAAATATTTTTGTAATATTATTTTTTTAAGTATACCTTCCTAAAAAATGATAATGAATAATATAATTAATTGTAATAATAATCCTCACAGTAGATATAAAGTGTTTAATAAATTTATTATCTTATTTTGAATAAAAATACACATAGAAAATGTTGCAACATTTTTCATGTGCTGATATTTTTCTCCTTAGCAGAGTGCTTTTAGATAACTTTACATTTTCAAAAAATAAAAGTCTTGAATCAAATAGATACCAATAATTTAAATATTTTAATTAAATGCACTCCTGAATTGGAGTGCTCACCAGAGATCCCCCCTCCCTTTTTTATGTCTAGTAACATAATTAACAATGTGTTAATATAATATTATTAACAATAAAATTAAAATTGGTTTTAAGAAATTGGACAAAATTTTGAAATTAGTTGGGAGAAATTATAAAAATGGAAAAATAAATAAATATATATCTTGTCTCCTAAATAGATTACTATTTCTAAAGTCACAATTGTAAAAAGAAAGAAAAAAGCAGTGATGGTGAAATTGTTTGTATTAAAATCAAACATCCTAGTCATTAATCGGCTTGGCCGATTAATCGGTAATTGGCCAATTTGCTTATCGTTGCATCCCTAGTGTTGTGGTCACAAAGTTCTCAAATTCTCGTTCTAAATAAATACCTTTGAGAGTGTTGAATCAGGAGTTGCTTGGCTCCAGGTCTGGATCAAAAAAATAGAGTGGTCTTCAAGGCCCCACATTGCTGGTTTAACCACCTGTGGTGGTTTGCATGGGAGACCTTGGTGTCTGTGTAGTGTAATGTGAATCCATGTATTTCTTCGTTTTAAAAAATATATTTCTTACTTTCGAAAATTGTATAAATTTTATTATATATCACTTTTTTACTTATAGTGGTAAATATGTTATTCACATTAGAGCTAAAGTGTTATCAATTGGATAACAATTTTTAAGAAAGCCAATAATTTTTATTATCTCAAACCGCCGTTGTTAAAGTCTAAAACTTTATATATTATTAATTTTTATGTATCCTGCCTCTTTATTGCGGAAAATAACACATTAATATGTTTCTTTTTTTCACTGATTTTAAATTTCTACTTTTTCAAAGAAAAATTCTTCTTTTTTTTTTTTTTTTCAAAAATTTTAGTACAAATTCTGCATAGTGTTTTTCTTTTATTTATTAAGTGAATTAAAATACTTAATATTAATTTATTCTCTTTTTCTTTCATAGCCCAAATAGTCATTATTCTACTGATGCCATTAATTTGGTTAATTTGCCTTTTGATGTAAGTAATTTATTTTCCTTTCAAGATAAATTTGTTTTATAGCTATTTAAAGCTGCTTTGGCATGCTTTTTATTCTTTCTGATGGTTTTTTTGTGAGAGGGTCTTCCAGGAATTTTCCCTCACAACAATTGAGGATCAGAGTCCTTGACCCTCTTAAATTTCTCTTTTAAAGTCGATATAGCATGTACTGTCTATCATATCACAAACCCTCTCAATATCAGATTTAATACTTGCTCTCCCTATGATAGTGATGAAACAATAAAGACGGAAAAATAAATAAATAATGATAATAATGAAAAGTGTTTCTACAGCTGATCAAGCGATTCAAAGCATAAACGCTATTTTTTTCCCTTCTTCTAATGCCAGCCAAGAAGCAAATTTGCAAAATTTGGTAGTATAAAATGTGTTATAAATGACATTGTATCTAAATACAAAAGCAGTCAATGATTACTCATATTGTCTACTAGTTCATTCAATAAGTCTTAATTTGTAAACAACGTGCTTAGATCATTAGCCTTGTCCCCAATTTTATGTTTTCCTGCTTGATTCATTTTTTATCACTGTTCTGACTGAAAACGTAAATCTGTGTTCCAATGTGTGTTTAGAACATTAAACTGAAATAGAAAGTAAAAATTTTACCTGTAAAATTATGTTTAAAATAAAAATACTCTCTGTCCGAGAGTGTATGCATTTTTTGGACCTGTGTATATATCAACTACTTAATGTAGATATATTTTTAGCAATTATATACTAATCAGGAAGGTACTGCACCACACAAGTATCATGTTTAATCAAGCAAAAAAACAGAAGCAATAACCCTTCAATCTCGGAAGTCCATAGAAATTTAGTATCTTACGTAGTTGCTGATTTATAGTGGCACACCCAAGGGGGGAGCTAAGGGGCTTAAGCCCCTCCCAGAAACATGAAACAAACCTCCTTCACAAGAACAAAGAGAACTTTTCAGGAGAGTTATATAATTAGGCAACATTCTCTAGCAAAGCTTTGCCCCTTTCACCTCTCCTACCTTAACACCCCCCCCCCCAAAAAAAAAAAAAAAAAATTTATGACTTCAATTTAGAAACATTTTCCTGGCAGCTCTCCCGAGCCACCCAACTTTCTATTCTGACGTTGGAAAGGGCTTCCTAAAATTACATTTTTGGAATTTCTAATGTGTTGCATACTTGTAAATTTTTTGAGAGGGAGGGTACTTTAAAATGTCATTAATATTGCCTTTCTTTTCACTTCACTTATTGGGCTACTAGCCCCTTCCAAGAAACAATCCTGGGTGCACCACTGCTAATTTATAACCTGAGAACTTCATTGTTTGATCAAAAATATTTTAATAAAAATGAAAATATGGTGGATGCTTGAATTTTTCCTAATATTTTACATGTAAAAATTTTGTTGTAGGTGTTGCAGCACATAGTCCATTACCTAGACAGCTTCAGTTTAGCCAATTTGTCATTGACGTGTTCAGTACTCCGAGATGTTTGCTCTACAGTTTTAAGGGATCACGGTTTGGTCTGCTTAAAATGGGAAAAACATACGGATGGCAACAAGTGCTATTGGAAGCCATCTAAAAATAAAGTAAGCACAAAACCAATTGAATATTATGAGTGTTACAACTTGATTTGTACATTAGGATGCTGAAAATTCTCACAGCATGTACCAACAATTTTATAGATTTCAGAAATTCTAGTCTATAATAAACTTTTGCTGAATAATACTGCATTATAAAAGGTACATTATATATCTTTTTAATTTCCAAATATTATCTGCCAAAAATCGCTAGCTGTAGTGTACAAGATTAAAATTAATTGAAAATTGATTTTACTCAGTGAAAAATTATGGCTGATAACTTTATACACATTTCCAACAAAATATCCTGCTCATTTATAATTTCCCCTTTTTATAAATAAGTTTCCAAGAACTACAATCCCAAGAACTCTGTTTACATCCACTCACTCTACCTCTCTTGATGCATTTGTACGATACTCTTCAGAAAGCATCCAATATTAATTAATTTTGACACAGTTACTGTATTTTCAGGAAGATAAGCAGCACTACTGTATACCTTGCCGTACTTTGCAAAAATGATAACTGCAACATATAGTGACCCTGTTCTACTCTGGTTTCTACTGCAACCCTACATCCCATCCTCTCTGCAATGGGCCCTTTTTTTTTCGTTTGGACTTGTTTATTAGACATGCTGTTATTTGTTGATGTTTTTTTTTTAATTTATTCTCCTTCCTTATGGAATCTAGCAAAATAAAATAACATCTGAATAAGCAGAAATGCTGTCACCCTTTTTGAAATAAAACTGTTCAAGGGCAGTGGTTGCAGTTGTGGCTTTCAATGTCCCACTCTAATTTGCTTTGTTTTTAGGCAATAAATAAGCATAACATGTACTTAAAAAAAAAACTTTTACATTGCCCCCATGGGGTATAAGCTGCAGGAGTTAAAATTCAGCTTTTAAACACTATAAGTGGCGGCTTATCTACCCGAAAATACTGTAGCTCTTTTTACCTACTAAAGTACATTTCATACATTTCTAATTTGGCTTCTATTTGCAATTGTCGAGATACATTCATGATGGATTAACAAGCTAACTAAAGTTATCACATCAAAACCAAATTGTCACGCTCTGCAGTTAAATGTTAAAGAAAGTTTTGCCACTATTTTCAACAAAATATTGCTGAATGCAGACTTATTTTTTGACTTAGATTTTTTTGGAAAGGTTTGCTAAGCAAATGTTTTCTTTGTTTCTTTTTATTGTAGAGGTGGTTCTTCAGCTCACACATCACGCCAATCCGAGAATGGACATTCGATGACCGAAACAACATGAGTGATCATTTGAAATCCTGCCCCTATTTCAAGCCCATGGTTCATAATACAAAATTCGATTACATGAGAGGACCTGTAAAAGAGAAACCTATATCATCAAAAAGTGATTTATTAATGGAAATATGCGAAGACACTACCAAACTCTGATAGATTTTCAGCAATGCAGAGTCTGAAAAAAAAAAATAAATAAGTAAATATATTCCACTAAGTGCACTGAAGAATGAGATTTTCAAATAACTATTGGTTCATAAAACGAATGTTAAAAAGTAAAACTAATTATACTTATTAACCTTTTTTTTTTTTTGCTTTAACTGGAGACATTTTCTGATTTTATCGCTTGATGGTTATCGGATACTTTTATATCTTGGAACACACTAAATAGTTTGAAAAGTGTGACCAGTGGTTTAGTGCTATCACTTTGTGCCATCTGCCTCCTTTTTGCTGTCTTGGTATTTTCGACAAAAGAAACAAAATACAGTAAATTGTGCTTTTCATAGGGGCATCAGATGTATTGAATAAGGGTAATTTTATTCTTGTAATAGGAACAAAGTATTAAATGTTTTGAGGACAAGTTGTTCTCTTTAGACTCTTCTAGTGATAATAATTATATTTTTCTTACTTGAAAAATACATTTTAAAAATATTGTTTCTATAAAATTTTTGGGGACAGTTGCACAGGAATGAGCATGACATAAGGGGTCATAACCACCAAACTATGAAACATTAATGTACAACAAACAAATGTGCATTGAATGCATGTATGTGTGCGCAGATACATACTACTTTTCGACCCCCCTCCGCCATAAAATGTTTCTCTGCACTACTACCACTTGGTGGGGAAAAAACTCCCAGTTGCCTATGGAGCTCAGTATTAAAATATTGAAGTTGTTCTAGTAAACTAGACATTACTTGCACCATTAACTACTTCCACTTCTATATTATTACTAATCAGTGTGCAGAAACGGCTCATTTTCATGCATCTTAGACTTTTAATACTATCTATTGTCACTATTATTTACTGCTTATTGGAAATTCAGATTATTGAGCTTTTGAATGAATGAAAAAGAGCAATTGAAACTAGTTTTAACTGATTAATTGATTGAGTAAAAATATATATAATGCTTATAAAAGGTTTTGAAAATTATTTTTCAGTGAATCGTAATGGAATATATTTTCTGAATCATGTCCCATGTTTTATTTATCTTTTAAAAGGTTATTGGTCTTAATTTATGTTGAGTGTGTTTGTAGCAGTAAGTTTCTGCGCTCATTAGGATGTCTGATTTTTAAATCGAAGCTGAGTGTACGCTTTTATTTAATTTGTAAACATTTAGTGTATTTAAATTGTAAAAAAATAATGTATTATATGTGTGATAGAACTAAACATGAGGAAGGGAGCAACTTGCCTCAGGTTATTTTATGTAACTGAGGATGAAGTTTCCACTTACGTTTGAAACATTTTTTGTATTAATTTTGGATTTTAGTATATTTTGTAGAAGTTATGTTTAAAAGTAATGAAAGTGTGTAAGAAAATAGATTTCATGTATTTTTTATCTGTGCTTTTAGAAGAGTTTTTACTGTGAGTTTAATTTAAACATGAACAAAAAAAATATGCCAAAACAGACATTAAGTTCTTGACCCCAGTTTTTCTGTATCAGGATCTTGAAAATGAGAAATATTTACCATAGCTTCTTTAGTACTTTGAATTTACTTGATTTCAAGTACAGTGAAGTTCAAGTAAGAAAAAGTAAAATACCAAATTGAAAAGATTGATGTTTAACCCAAATTAATTTAACAATGAATTTTGATATATTTTTTTGGTTTTTTTAGTTGAAAATACATGAAATAACATATATATCGAGAAAATTTTTTTTGAAAATTTCGGGGGTCTGAGGCCCCCTAGGCATTATGATCCCTAAAAAAACTATTTCCGATCGTAGGCACTATCTGTGCAAAGTACAAGAAGTGATACTTAAAAGTTTCAGCATGATTTCAGCGTTTAGGATTCATAATGCTAAATTAATATAATCAGGACCTCTGAGTCCCGTTGGGGCAGAAAGGGTAAAAATATTTCTCCAAAAGTAAGTTTTAAATTCTTTTAAAAACTCATGTTTTTAAAATAGAAATCACACATTATGTATACAAACATGTTTTGTACGTTTTATAATTAATCCTATGTTTTCATATCAATTTGCTGGTATTTCTAATTGCAAAAAAAAAAAAAAAAAATGATGCATCAGTATAAAAAGGAAAATTATCGCTGAGAATTTTATTTCTTCCAAATAGGGATGCTATTACTTCATTGTAATAATTACCAGTTCTTAAACCTATCCTTGAATGTATTCCAGTGAGTAACAAATAAATGGAAATTTTCATTTGTAAATCTAATATAAAAAGCTATTTAATTTAAATTTCTATTATTTCTTTTTTTTTTTTTAAGTATAAAGCTATACAACTTATTCTTCACCCTGTCATCCTTTTAAAAAGGCTGCATAAAATCTTGTAAACTTTTATTTATAATATGTATCAAAATTTTCATTTAGCTTGTTGATGTTTATTTTTACTAAGAGAAAACATTTTGAAATAATTGCTCGTGTAATAATTGGATGTAATGAAACAGTTATTTATTTATTGAATGTTATTTATTTATAAAGTGATAGAAACAATCATGTTTGAAAACGTACTGCATGATTTTACATTGTTGAAAAATTTTCAGTAAATGCAACTTGAAATTTTAATGGAGGAAAGATGTTGATAAAAATAAAAAATATTTATTAAAATAGTTAACATTTTCTTTTTTTACTTTTACTTTATAGCTTTCTTGTTATCTATCAAATATAAACTGTATTTTCGTTCAATATTAATTATGAGGTTGATTTGTAAATGTTTTTCTAATATTAATTGTAATTGCACCAAATATTCTCCCCCTCCCCAACCACCCATGTTTACTGTTCAATAATACTATACAGTGAAGCACCGTTTATACGTTTTTCAAGGGATCGTGAGAAAAAAACGTATAAATGAAAATTACAAAAAAATAAGAAAAAATGAATATTTGTGGTTGAAAGTAACTTAAGGGTTATAAGAAAAATAAAATAATGAAATACAAGGACATGAAGCATGTAATACTAACCTTTTCCAGAATTAATTTACATCTACTACTTCTCATATTCATCCGGACTGACGTTCAAAGTATTTCGTTATTTTAGGCTGTAAGTCTCTTTTGGAATGCACAGAAAAAAGTTCTTTGTTTATAGTTAAAAGTGCCATTTTAACGTTATCAGTTAACTCACTACTAATGTGATTGTCTTGCATGGTGTTAAAACCCTCTAAAACTTGCTGAAAACTTGGCAGTGGCTTTTTCGAGCAATTATCCTCTTCTTCGCTGCTGGATTCTTCATTATCGATCATTTCGTCGATTGTTAGAAGTGAACATGTTCTGAATCGCAGTGAACGAAGTCATGAAATGAAGAAACTTCATTTACATTTGACCAGTTTTCAGGGAGAGCAAAATCAGTAACTTCGGTGATTTCAATAGGGCCATCCACTGAAGACCAAAATCCACCAATGGTGAAGCAGTTTTTTTATCGTTTTCGGTAAAACATCTGCCCAAGCCCAATCTCGCTCCTTTTGACTCAGATTTTAAAAAACGTATAAATGAAACTGCGATTTCAGGAAAGCGTATAAAAGAAATTTTTTAACATTAATATGTATTGGACTCTGCCGGGACCGAGAGTAAAAACAAATAAATAATATAAACGTATAAAAGAGAAACGTATAAACGGTGCTTCACTGTAATTTCAAATTTTAAGTGGTTCCTACTCTCAACAACCTCCAAAAACTGCTTTAACATTGAGGTTATTGTGTATAGTATGTGATATTCTTCTTGATGGCTAAATTAATTCAACAGTTAAAACTCACTAAACCCCATTTTGTTGCCAATTGGTATCTGATTCGACTCAAAACTGGAAACCCTGGTGTTATAGTTGCTGCTTTACAAAATAAGGAAATATTGTACAAGGTAGTCTAAAATTAACTTTTCCTGTGTATGAAGCTCTATCGGTGTATCTGATGAACCAAGCAAACCAAATATTTGTACATGATTAGTTAAAAGTATAAGCTAGACATTGACCAGTTTAAACAATGCAATGAACAAATTCTGAAATTTTCGAATGGTAACTATCATTTTTTCTATGACCAAATAGGTTAGCGTATTGAAAAAACAAGAATAGAATGGTAAGCATGTGGCGAAAATTGCTGTTGTAAAGCACTTGACCGCTCCACAAGTATGCATTTTATTTCACTTAACTTCTAATTTTTTGAGCCAACAAACAACCAGAAGTCATTAAAGTAACTTATTTAATGCAGGGTGCATCATATCTACCACCTGTGTTTGGAGAAGGCTGTTTGATCTGTAGTGGAAATGGTAGCGATCAATAGCAGTGTGCGTGCCATTTACAGTAGTAGCAATGACATGGTGTAGTGGACATAGTCATGTGTTGTGAGGAGTATATTTACAAGTAGCTTTTGATTACCACTGAACAAGAACTTTGTTTTTGGTTCCAATTTATCCTATATGGTCCAGTTCAGCTTTAAAAAAAAATATTCAGATTGTAAAGCTCACTGTGCTAGATTTTTTTACATTCCTATCAAAAAATTGCAGGGCAGCTGCAGTTTATGTACAAAACATTAAAGAAATTCTCAAGTGGATGTTGTCACATGTGCCACAATTTTCAGTGTTGTAACGATGATCTGAACGAAGCAAGGTGTGCTTGCTTTCAGTACAGTATCTGTAGCTCTTAAGTTTGATACCACAACATGATTTTTTTTTCTGTGTGAAACAGGATGTGTCGGCCAAATTGTAATGGAACAAAAAATTCTCGCTGAGTAGTAATAAAAAACTATCATTGTGAGTATACTCCTCCACAACACATGACTATGTTCACCTCACCATGGCATTACTAGTGCGGTAAATTGCATACTCTGCTATCCATTGATACCACTTCCACTGGCTTATCCCCACCGTAACTCATGCAGTACTCTTTTTAAATATGGAAGATTGAAATGCTGTACCCTGTATTTAAAAAACTAGCTGGCTTTTGCCTCCTCATTTTATTATGCCTACTATAATGATTCTACATTTAATTCACTTTATGAGCTATATACAGACAGAGTACAATAACAGAGCCAAAAAGCTTTGCTTAAAGCTGCTCGTCAACAGATGAAAAACATTTGTTGAGCAAAACTTGTTTCATGTAGAAATTTGGAACTTGATCCATAGAAATCAAACGACTTGACAAGCGAAGTAGAAATATGAGAATGAAATTAAATACGAGGGTTGTTTTTTTTTTCAACCTCCAATATGCTATGAAAAATAAACGGATTCAAATACAAAAAATATTTTATTATCTAAAGTAAGGTACAATTTTCTACACAATCAGCTTGACGATTGAAGCATTTGTTGTATCTGTGAACAAGCTTTATAATAACCTCCTCATAAGCTGTTGCCGCCAATGTGAAGTGAATTGTGGTTTTGTCTTTAGGTTCCATGCCACTTTGGAAGCACGATGCCTTTCCAGACCCCAAGCAGGGGTCTTCCAAAGCAGGGGTGCACTGCAATGTTCGTCATCATAGCCCTCGTATAAATCCAACGGTTCCTACAGAAGTTTAATGCGTTCAATGGGACATTTTTGAACACCCACCATAAAGTTCCAACCGAGCACCAAGTGACTTACATATGTTCCTTGAACTGAAGCAGGGACTTGGAGACCCCTGCTTAGGGTCTGGAAAGGCATTGTGCTTCCTAAGTGGTGTGGAACCCAAAGACACCCATCACAACTCACTTCCAATCCTTGGCGGCAACAGCTTACGAGGAAGCTATTATAAAGCTTGTTCACAGATATAACAAATGCTTCAATCGTCAAGGTGATTATGTACAGAATTGTAGAGCATTGTACCTTACTTTTGATAATAAAATATTTTTTGTATTTGAATCCGTTTATTTTTTATAGCCTATCGGAGGTTGAAAAAAAAATAACCGTTGTAACATAAAGAAGCTTAAAAGGCAAATATTTCGAAGACGGAATAAAAATTCTTCTGTAATGCACATGAAAATGTCTCATTTTTCTGATTTCATTTTGTTTCTCTGAATGAAATAGCCCTAGCCAATAGAAATGAGTCGTTAATCACCACTTATTGGCCATGTGGTACTCAAAAATCTCACGAACTTAACATTTTCCTTACTTAATTTTAAGAGAAATTATATAATAAAGCAAATAGTGAAATGGTTGATAACGAAAATTCAGTAATAATGAAAAGTGGATATTTTATGAATTTAAAGATTTGTCATTAGTTTCAAAATTAATCTTTAGACTTTTAATTTAAAAAAAAGGAAGTAATCGGGTAATGGGTAATCGAATACGATTCATGCAAATAAAACCTTCCGGAACCGAACATTTCCCCATAGATGCTATGTTAAAGATCCCTGCTTAACTGAATAATTATCAGCTGAGCATACAAAAGCTGAGCAGCAAAATATTTTTGCTAAGGAAACTTTTGAGTAATAACAAGTATTGACGTAAAAATATGAAGTGTCAGGGTCATTCGGGTATATTGAATTTGTCCGAAAAATCTCCAATTTTTAAAAATGGTTTGGGACATTAATTCTTCATGATGTCAAAAAGAAAACGAATTTTCGATCAGTCGTTTTACTGTAAAAAATGGGATGTTGCTACGTGTTATTTATAGGACATGAGCATTCCTTTTTGCTAACACATCAGCATGCTAGGGGTGCGACATCGAAGGCAAAACATCGATGTTTCCAGACATCGATGTTTCGAAATTAAGAAATCGATGGTATTGATACATCGACCAAAAAACATCGATGTTTTCAAACATCGATGTTTCAAAACATCGATCTTTTTTCATAAAAATTACTTACACATTTAAATGTACAGTAACACAGTAACTCCCCAATGCATTGCGCCTCTTTATATCACTCAATTAGATTTATCTTTTGTCTCCTGAAAAACATCAACTGTATGATATCGATGTCAATTATAGAAAACATTTTTAGTGAGATATATACTGCAACTGTTGATTAACTGTATTACTTTTATTTATCGCATATTTTTATGAAACTTTTTTTGTTGAAATGTAAAACACCGTTATCGAAAAAAAATTCTAAAGTAAAACAAAGCAACGATGTTTAAAAATCGTGGACCGTAAAACATCGGTAGTAATTTTAAAAAAAAAAAACTATTTTAATACGATAGATATTGCAACTGATAAAGATGAATATTTTTTATTGCATATTTTTATTGCTTTTTGCTGAAGTGTAAAACAGACATCGAAGGAAAATAACACATAGAACGCGAAAGAGTGATCATTAAAAGACTTTGGCCTTAAAGAATCGATGCTAAATATCAAAAACGTCTTCTAACGAGATAGTGTAACGGCTGATTAACGATATAGCTTTTGGCCGTATATCTTGATGATTTTTTTTTTTTTTTTGCTGAAATATAAAACATTTATATAAAGAATAATAATGAAATAAATAATTTTTTTTTAAAAATGGCGAAAGCAAATCAGAAATGTTTTAGAAACATGGAGAATTAAACATCGATAATAATCAGAGAAAATGTTTTTAACCCCTTCCCGGCTTTTCCCGAGCTGGACTCGGCCAAGCGAAATGTTCCATTCTGGCTCATCTCGAGTGTAGCTCGGGCACTGTGAAAATTGACACTGCACAACCAGTCTTTCCCGAATTATTTCACCTGTCCCTTTTATAGTTTCGGATGCTTTTATTTACTACTAGCTTAATACCCGGCGTTGCCCGGGTGCTTATTAATACAACATAGCATTCAGGGAAAATAAGTTTGAAAGAGTTCTATTCATATGGGTATAAAATAATTTGCATCAATCAGTCTCTTAGGTACAAACTTTGAAAAAAACTAAAATATTACAGAAAGTTAAACGTTTACAGAAAAATAGTCTTATCAAAAGGTGAAAATTAAAGATAAATGTCTGCTTTGCCGCGTCCACTGGCATGAAATATATGCACATGGAAGTGAAAAAATTGCATCAATTTCACCCGCCAAATTTAAAATATTAACTTTTCTCTATTAATTGTTCCCACCTACAAAGTAAAAATTATTATAACTCAGAAATAAATCTATTTCTCGTTCTGAAGGCTTATCTCCATTACAGACGCAACTGTCGTCGCATTGCAAATTTGAAATTCAAATCCGTGGTTCTTTTTATAAAGTCCACATGAATTATGATTGTTTTTTACTTATTTCAATGCTAAAAGGAAATAGGTGAGCCTTAAATTGAAAATTCATTACTTTAATCGTAATCATTGTTGGAAAATACTAATATTTAAAAATCTTAAATTTCATCAATTTGAATACTAAAAGGCCTATCTCGATTACAATATAAATAGGTTAGATTCCTATAAAAGGGTCATTTTTTGACAAAAAATTTAAATTTGAGCTTTTTAGATTTTTTAAAATTTCAAGACCCCGCTATGAGAATTCTAGGGCATCAAGGAACCTCTGTGTCAAGTTTGATGAAAATCTGACGCAAACTGTGGATTTGTATAGAGAACAAGTATATATATATACATACACTCATTTTTATAGATATAGATTGTTGCTACAAGATAACATAACTATACAGTGTTTTAGCTGTAGATTTAAGATAAGAGTAGGCCAACTCCAAAGTATAATGATTTCTGCCATACAGAAAGCCAACTTTACAAGTAAATACTCATTTGTTACTCATCTATTTAAATAGATATGTTTACATTTATTTTTAGGAAATGTTGCATGCGAATGATGCTATTATGTTTAAAAAGATACGTATATATGAAAATAAGCATAAAAAAATTGACATTTTTTTGATCCGTAATCCCGAAATTACTCATTTATTTAAAAAAATATTTTTACATTTATTTGTAGGAAATGTTGCATACGAATGATGCTATTATGTTTAAAAAGATATGTATGTATGAAAATAAGCATAAAAAAAATTGACATTTTTTGATCCGCAATCCCGAAATAAAATGAGATTGGAAGGGGTTAATGAGATTAATACTGAGACTTATGATTAAGGATGAAAACTTCTTAATACGTCTGCATATCGCATATTTTTGTCAAGCTTTTTTTGCTGGATTAAAAACGTCGACATCGAAAAAAACATCGAGCCCAAAACATCGATGTTGGGAAAACATCGACCCTCAAACATCGATGGTAAAAACATCGATGTTTTAGCAAAAACATCGATGTTTCCAAAACATCGACATCGATGTCGCAGCCCTACAGCATGCTCATTGCCACTTCAGCCATAGCGACCTCGGATCCACTAGAAAACAATGGTCTTATTCATGAGTTCCAACTTTTTAATTGAGAACTGGCTATCCAATACTGATTTATTATCATTAGAGTTGGAACGAAGCTTTTGCTAATTCACCTAAGCTTCAACCTAGCCGAATCAGGAGGTGTGATTTGGCCTATCATAATTTATATTGAAAATTTTCATTTTACAGTTTTAGTTAGAAAGAATATTGCTCTTTAAGCTGTACACATTTATAAAATGTAGTAAAATACAGAAGGAAATTATATTTAATCGAAATGATTGTGTGTATTGAACTCATGGAACCAAAAACTGTTCAATTATTATCAATATATTTTGTTTAACTTGAAAAATCTTTTAACTTATTTTTTTCATGAAATATATATTAATTAATTAAACTATGTTTAGTTATAATTATATGGACACTTAAGTTGCTTTAAAATGAAGCTAGTAAAATGTGGCGTTCTTTAAACATTTCTAATGTTAAAACTTGTAAAAAAAAAAAGTCATTTTTTATCATCTAAGAATTTTTTTAGTCAAATTTTATTAAATAGAGTTATAGTGATTGGTATAAAATTTCAGTTTTCGTTAAATTTATTAAGATGGTAAAAAAAATCCATTCTGTAGATATTGATCAAGATTATTAATAATAGGGTAAGTGCTCCAGTAGTCGGCCAGTCTCCAGTAGTCGGCCACAATGACATAAAACTCCTCATAAATAGTACATTTTTAATTCAAAATCAGATATGGCGCATTCACACATTCATGTACCTATCCTCAATCATCAACCACTGGCAGTTAAGTTTTGGGTACTTTTTTTTAATTAGTAATGAGTCATTTCATTTTGAATGGTGTGCCTATCATCCAAGATTGAGATTCTGCTTATTTTTCAGCTAAGAGGACACGTCTTCTTAAAACGGCCAATTACACTTATTAATTTAAATCCACTGTAAATTTGAGTGATTTTTATCTTAATGGAATGTCTAACATAATGTTTTAATGAAAGAGCGAACTCCTGGTTAGACTCGATTATTTTTTAAAGGGGTGGCCGACTACTGGGTACAGAATTCTTCTGCATTTCCAATAGTCGGCCATGGTAGGCCGACCACTGGTTCTAAGCAGTTTGGATGATTTATCCAGTAGTCGGCCACATACTTAATGTAGCTTTTCATTCTTAAAATGGGTTCATCAAATTAAAACTAAATTAACTTGTCGAAATTGAGCGTCAATTTAACTGTTTTAAGTAAAAATACCTTTTCCAAGTTTATTTTTCTTGAAAAATAGTAATTAAATTAAATGTCTTAACTTCTTTTGACCACCATTTCGACATTTTATTGCTCCTAGTGTTGTAAATTTAATTGAAAATTCTAAAAAAAAGATTTTTAAATACGCATACGTTGAGTTAAGATTATAAGTTTTAATACTCATCTAGTTATTATCAAATGGTGCTTTAATAGTTTTTCTCATTTCTGAAACTACAGTTTTAGTTTTATGTTCCGTATGTTGAAATTCCCTTCTAATGAATGTGAACCAGTTAAGTGCCGACGTGATTATTGGTCATGAATTGTGTCGACTCTATTATTACGTCTTTATGTTTACATAAACAGTAAAGTAGTTTTTCATTTCTTGATTCTTTGGTCATTATCACTAAAAACTCCTGTTCACTGCAAAACTATTCCTGTTTTTTTACTTCCTAAGCAAGTACATTTTGTACATTTTATATAAACTTCAATTATTTTGTCCCTTCTTGCATCTTTAGTAAGTGCTGGTGAAATTCTTTTCTTCAGAAGCTTTTTTTTTTTACTTTCTTTTAAGCCCAAACTACGTATACGCAATACGTAATACTTTGTTGCAACAACATTTATTTTATCTTTTATCACTTATTTCACAATACAAAGTTAAATCGTTTATTTCTGGAGATCGTCCTAAAACGGTGTCCGGGTTTAACAAGAGGAAGGGGTGGTTAATTAAACTGTGAGATTGTGGCAGGGGGGGAGGTAACAAGAAATATGAGTTTTCATATTTTGGTTCGCACAAAAGCATTTTATGTAACAACTAGCGGTATCCACACGGCTTTGCCCGTGGTATAAAACTAAAACGTCATTTGGTAATAAATTCATATCGCAGAAAGAATACTCAATTTTAATTATAATTCAACTATAATTCCTTAATAATTTGTTTGTGTGTTATAGTGTGGTAGGGGAGGGTAGCTTGAAGTGTGAAACATTGAGAAAAAGGGATGGAGGGGGGACAAGTATGTTGGGAAAAAAGTGTTGCGCCATTTATACTCATACCCTTATGAAGCTTTTTGTGATGTTTTAAATTATTTTCTTTTTGATATAGACATATTTTTGGATGTTATTCAGAAAAAAAAATACTTTTTTAGCGCGAGTTTTTAAAATAAAACTGTTTTTAGGCAGCTAAAGTATAAAAACATTAATGTCCCGAGAATTCTGTGCTAATTGTACTGTCTAAAATTAATAATGGTAGATTGATAGTTAGAGAAACAAGTAAAGCACATAGTGTATCAAGAAGTACACTAACATGATTATCTACAGAAGTTGAGTACCAGAGGTAACACGAAAAATATGACCAGACTAAGTATAATGCATCACTGCAGGCCCGTCATTTCACGTTTTTAGAGGGGGGGGGACAAAGGGCGCAAACACAATGCAATTTCATCGGAAAAAAAGCAAACACCACGCCCACTTATATATCAATTTACGGATTTCTCAAAACCGGAGGGGGGTCACCCCTCCTAACCCCCCCCCAAATGACGGGTCTGGTTCGTTGTAAGTTGCCCTTTGCTTTGTTTTTTTAATTCAACCCTCTATATCAGATAAGATCAATGAAAACGAAGTGGCCGAGTACTGGATTTCTGTGGCCGACTACTGGAGCATTTACTAGTGTTGACAACAGCTTGGATTTTAACGTAATTTTTTTTTAATTTTGGAAACAAGTAAGAGATTCACTATCAGAAAGGTTCATTCTAAAGTTTTACCTTGTTTTTGTTGCTGTGTTGATAGCTGAAAGTTCTAGGTTAGCCAAGATCCGCAAAAGATCTCTTAAATGGCCGACTACTGGAGCACTTACCCTAGTTCAGAATTATAAAACATCCTAAGGATTAGCAAAAAGTAAATTGAAGCTTGATTTTTACTTATTTTTTATCCAGCAATTGACAAGAAGAGGGTCCCTTCTTTACACATTCATTTTTGATGGAAGATATAGGGTTCCAATTTCATTTGTTACTTGAAAGAAAAAGCATTTTACATTTAATTATTCTTGACATAAACAGTTCCAAAATTAAAAGTATTAAATATTTTATATAAATATAAATACTGAATGATAAGGAAGAAAAAATGCATGTATATGATTCTTAACAAACTCAAAATTTTTAAATTAAGAATATTAATGTAAATAGCAGCTATAATTTCTAGTTATATTATTTTGTGATTTAATATTTGATCGTCAACTTGACTATAAAACATGCTTTTCATGTTCCAAATAACGCTTCATATTAGTTATTTGCCATAAAGAAATTAGAAATGGCACCTTTTCTGGCACTGCCAGGATAAAACAAAAATAAATACTTTTAAAAAAATGAAATTAATTTAAAAATGAGACCATGAACTAAAATTTTGTGTAACACTAAGAGTATTAATACATATGGAGCATATTATCATATTTTATGCATTCAATGCTAAAATTTCCATATGTGCAGCAGTGGAAGCTTCAGCCAAACTGCTTTGTGCCATCTCTACTTGTAAGAGAAAAAAACGATGTGTAGTTCTCAAAAAAAAAAAACGAATAAAAAATGTTGAATCAATTTTCGCAGGGTGTTTAAAAATACTTGATGTCAGTAAAAGAACATGAATGCATGTTACAAGAATGCAATGTCAATGAGATATAACTTTTAATTTTTAAAAAATATTTACTTTATTTACTTTTATTTACAAAATGTATCGCCCATTCAAGAGTAAATTTGATATTTAGGGGGGAGGGAGGGAGCTTTCAATAAAGGAGTAATTAATATTTCTTTATGATTTTTCTCTATCTATTTGTTCCCGTTCCCGTCTACCTATGTTTTCCTTTTCCTTTCCATTAGAAACAGTTTATGTCTGTAAATGACAACATTTACACTTTTTAACAACAAACAAAATTTTCCAAATTGATTTTGTATTAAATGTAATATCATTGAAACGTGTTCAAAGTAACAGATCTACACATTATTACCGCGACGTTACCATGGTAAATGTAAACAAGCAGCATGTATTGTTAATTCACTTTGCATCTGTTATCTGCTGGAAGTCAATTTCGCGGGAGAGAAATATGTTTAGTTTATATTTCATTGATTTCTATTATGTCGTCTAAATTGAAAATATATTTTTAATCCTTAGAGTAAAATATAAAATTTGATTGGATCCGACTAATTAAATTATTACTTTTTTTTTTTTTGCTTGAGAGTATTAATGTGCAATGAAGTGAAGTGAAGTAAAACATTTAATAAACAAAACATTGACTAAACGGTAAACATATTTTTCAATTTTAAACATGATTTCTAAAACAGCGATAATACGGAATTTACATTTCGATTCTGTTAATAGACTGCTTTGTGTTCCATCTATTTACACCATTAACAAATGCTTGAAAGTAAACACTTCTGGAAATAAATTGCCTGAAAGTGTGCAAGTTCTTAAACCCTTGCCGAAGTCGTCTGCTTCTGCAGTGTTAAAAATAAAAACAATTAGCAAAGCAATGAAAGCTTATTTAGAGCGGGCGAAAAGTCATGAAGATTTTCTGACTGTCAAAAATAGAGAATTTGAAATCGGACGCCATCATTTAGCGAATATGATGGGTTTAGAAGTAGGAACTCTTACTCAAGATGACATTGATCGTGCAATTTCTTACTTGTTGCCCTCTGGGTTGTACGAAAAGAAAGCTAGACCAATGATGAAACCCCCAGAGAAAATGTTCCCCAAAGAAAAAGCTGCTCAATTCGACTACAGTGGTCGACCTTTCAGTCCTTTCTTTTACACAAGAAAAAGCAACTATTATGAAACCCTTCATAATATTGTTAGAAAATTTCATGAATTGGATGACTTTGAAGATAAGATGATTGAAAAGGGAATTTTAGAACCCCCTAAAGAATCACTCTTAAGCTTATCTGGTGGGGAATGGTTAACAATAGATGAAGTAAAAAATATCTTTCTTGAAAAGATTACCGACCATGATTATGAATTCCTTATAGCAACCTTAACTAGGCTAGGAACTCACCCTTATTCATTTCGCTGCAAAGATTTGATATGGAAGTACCGAAAAGATTTTGAAAACGTTACTGCACTCGACACAATCCCTGAACTTATGCATGATGAGAATGGAAGGCCTTATATGGAAATGATGGGCTACAAGAAAAATTGTGAAGCTAAAGTCATTGTCAGAGGTAATGGAACTGGCAAAATTATGATCAATGGCCAAGACATATCCTATTTCCCAAAGCTACAAGATCGAGAACAAATAATGTATCCTTTAGAGTTCACCGATTTGCTATTACAAGTTGATGTTGAAGCAGATGTTAGTGGACCAGGTGAAAGTTCGCAATCTGGTGCAATCAGGCTAGGAATTGCAATGTGCCTTCGAAGTTTCGTATCACCTGAACTTGTTGAGAAAATGAGATTGGCCGGACTGTTAACTCGTGACTTTAGATTTAGAGGAAGAAAAAAACCAGGTCAGAAGGGAATTCGAGCAAAATTTACCTGGAAGAAGCGTTAAACATTTATATCTTAAAGTGTTTTATAAATAAAAATTTTGTAGAGAGGTTGTCATAAAACCTAAATCTTTCTGTACATTCGGATGTGTTGCATTAATTAAATTTTTATCGTCCTTCATATGTAGTCTTACATTAATTATTCAATCCCCCATAAGTTTGAAATTGATCATTTAAAATTTGGCACAATAATGTCTAAATGATTCTATGGCAGTTTATGATTTCTATAAGAATCTGGAGTATACTGCCGTGCTAAGCACAAAAGTCGTATCTGCACTTATTAACAAAATTGAGTTATCGCCACCAGGTGGCTCTTTGTAACATATTTTACCTAAATACAGAATTATATGGTCATTTGAGAACGGGAAATATTTAATAAAAAATACTGAAAAAGTTTCATCTGAATCAGATACATGGTGGCGCAAAAACTTTAAAGAGTTTTATCTCAGTTTAAGCTGGACTACAGATATAATTCAACCGCGACGAGATGGCCGGTGTCAATCAAATGAGAAAACGAGTCCATTCCTTAAAATAGGTAGAATTTCTACCCATTCAAATTCCCCCATCAATTCTGAATCCCATTCCTCAATTTTCATCTGCGTATCACCCATTCATAAAAATGGACAATCCTGAAAAAAGGAGGAGTCATAGGCCATCTCTGCGAAGTTGAATTATACCACTTTTGTGCTTAGCACGGCAGTATAATAATCCTTCTCCTTTTACCCAGGGTTGGAGTTTTAGGTGTCCAAAATCAACTTTGGACAAGTCGGTTTAACTGTCCGAAAGTGTCTTAAACTGTCCAAAAATATGCTAAAGCTAAGGGGATTTAATATAATCAAGATGTATTTACTGCAATATTTGTAATTCATATATATAAATATTAATTATTTTTAATTAATAAATATTTGATTAAATTTTCTGTAAAAAATTAATACTAATACTTTAAGTAAAAAACGTAAATTCGCCAATAACACTACTACTCAATATTTTCTTACGTAAGAGTTGGTAGCGTTATGAAGAAAAAAAATTGCATAACAACCAAGGTAATTTCAGTAAAATTTACAACTCGAAAAAAGAAATGCTTTTAAATGTCTAATATATTTAGAAGGAAAAATAGTTTTAACTTTTTAAAAAGTTTCTGTATGATATTGTTTAATATGATGTTTACATTTAAAAAGTTTAAATCCTTGATATGCACTATGTTTCAAAATTAGTGATTTTTTTTTTAATTGGTTATTTAAGGTCAGAGCATGAAATGGCTCTGTAGTTATTTCATCACTATAGTCAAGGGAAGAAAAACTGAAATAAAGCTTTTTTTTTTTTTCTTTCAGTTGACAAACTAATTATTTAGTGCTTTTAAGTCAATTATTGCACTATAATTTGAGCACCCTCTCACGCATATCTTTGTGGAAAGTTTGGCTATTATGAAAAACAGAGTTTAAGCTGAGTTTCAAAGTGTTTTAGCAAAAGAAAGCTAAAATCGGAGAAAAGGCTTTAGCAAAATGCTAAAGGTTGATAAATAGAGAATCTATTTACTATCTTTCTAACTGCCTCTAGATGTATTTCCTCACCTGTTGAAAGCTAAATTCAAAATTCAGCCTTGACCTTTTGAAAGAAATGAATTCATAGTAGGTAACATTTTTTTTTTAATAATTTAAATTTAAAGTGAAAAATTTTAAATTGTAATTTACATTGAGAGAACACAAGTTTTTTTTTTTTTTTTTTGTTAATAACTCAATTATTTGGCGATTTTATGCCCTTTACGACAAAATATATTGTTAAATTTCATAGCATTTTATATGTGTTGGCTATAATTTATAATAAGATTAATGCTTGTTTTCTCTCTCAGATCGTGCATTGTTTTTGTTCTTTTTATATTTGAGCGAAAATGGCATAGCTTCATTTTTGCAATTTAGATGGTATTTTCTCATTTTTCAAAAAATGCGACTGTACCCAAAACCCTGATAAAAAAATCACTAGAATCAAAGAAAAATTTTTTCTCTTTATTTTTATGCACTGATGATGGGGTTTGCACTTTATAGCCCCGAAACAGCTGTTTGCTGAGTTTTAAACTCTTTTTAATCTATATATTTGTACTTTTTAAAACAGTGTCTATTATTATTCATTTCATAGTACAGTCGACGCTCGTTATAACGACCACACGTTATAAAGACCATCCTAATATAACGACCGGTGAGAAAACCCCCAAATGTATCCCAAAATACTCTATGTTCTACCTCTTATAGCGACCACTTGTTATAAAGACCGTTTTCTGTAGGACGCAGACGGTCGTTATATCGAGCGTCGACTGTACAAAGTTTTCCACTGCTGTTTTACAATATTCAGGTTTTTTGGCCAGTTCAAGTTTTCATAGCTTTTATGATCTACTACTTTTATAACTTCAATTATCTTTAACCCATCTTTTGATGGGATGTTTTTGGAGGTATCTAATTTTCACAGAAATGCATAACACATAGTCAAGTTTTGAAAACTGAAAAAAAAGGGGTGGTGGTGGCTCAGAATGATATTTATAGGTTCTCATCTCTGGTTTCATCACAGGTTAAATGTATGTTTCATCACAGGTTTAAAGCTTACATATTGTATCTTTAAAATTGGTAAATCACACACTTTTTTTGTTGAATTTTTGAGTATCAATCCATCTGGAATTTTTTCTACATTAAAACTGAGTGCTGAATAAATGAATGAAGTGTTCTTTTTATAGTCCAATATGAAAGGATTTTGATTTTGGGATGGCAGTTTTTGAAAAAAAGGTAACGTTTCTATGTAAACAATGCTTGAAGTACTTACAGAACAATTTTGGTCAAATAATTTTACAAATACAAACGAGACAACCAGCAGCAGGAGGTTCTGGGCCCAACTAGGCCGGTCCTAATCAAATTATTGAAGATCAGTGGCTTTCTTAAAGCTATCTACTCCATTGCTTATTACCACCTCTGCCGGTACACTTCCAAGTTCCCATTACCCTGCTAAAATAGTAATTTTTCCAAATTTCCAGGTTAGCCTGTGATTTAAACAGCTTAAAACAATGACCTTGTCCTGCTTTCAATGCAAAAATTTAACCCCATAACATCTTTCATTTTAATAAATTTAAACAACTGAATCATGTCCATTCTGATTCTCCTTTGCTGAAGACTATACATGTTAAGCATCCTAAGTCTAGAATCATAGTCTAAATCAGAAAATCCATTCACTAACCTTGTAGCCCTCTTTTGTGTGTACCCTTTCCAATAAATTAATATCTTTTTTAAGATTATGTTGCAAAACATCGCAAAGTATTCAGCTTTGGGGTCTGAAACCAATTTCTTTTTTAATTATTTGATTTAAAATATGATTAAAGTCACCAACTTAAACCGTTGACACCTTGATTGCAATCAACATCTGATTTGCCATAAAAAAACATATGGAGAGACTTTCGCAGTGTTCCGCTATTTTACCGGATTTCCGGTATTATTCAATATGGTTTTATCTTTCCACCTGCAGAAATATTTTTGCTTATTTCAAATTTTTCAGCATTATACCATTGATTATTCATGATATTCGTCGAATAGACCTGTTAAAATACCATTCTAAAACTTTGCAAAATCAATGCAAATAAAGCATAAATCAACAAGAAAATACAGCATACTATTTCAAGGCTACAATGGAGCCTCTTCATCAGTACAAAAAGCTCACCACAGAACAAGAATGCATAGAACGTTAATAATTGTGATAAATTTTATTTCTTTATTAATTTTAAATAAAAAAAAATGTTCTAAAATACGAATAAATTTTATTGTATGCTCATATATAATTTACTTCTATGTTGTCTGGATAACTGTTTTCAATGACCACAGCTATATCGAGCTTTCAGATATATTGCGATTTTACTTTGTCCCTCAACAAGAGCGATATAACAAGGGGTTATTATATATTATCAGCAGGAGCTTTTTTTTTTTAAACTAAAACATGATCCTAGCCTGAAATGTTGTCCCTTTTCAAAGAGGTAGAGATTAAAAGCAAAATCTTATTACAATTGAAACATGATGCCAAAATACCGTACATACTCACGTACAATTCGATCTCCCGTATAAGTTGATCTCCCTACTTTTGGATGGAAAATCGAAAACTTGCGTATAAGACAAGCCCACTTTCTGACACAATTAGAAATGTTTTGCAGCAATTTTTTAATGTAAATGTTTTGAAAAGAAGGAAAATGAAATGCAGTGAACATTCATGAGTCAAAAACAGCAAAATGGCTATTATTTTTCACGAAAAAGGTTCGTTTTTGCGATAGCTATTTTTGTAAAGGGTTCGATTTCCGGTTACAATTTTTGCTATTTGTCGCTTTTATTTTGCATTATTATCAATAAAATTTTGCGATATAACCGCATTACATTGTTTTTTAAATACCATCAATCAGAAAATTTGCAAGTACGGCAATTCCCGCAATTTTCGTGCCGTCGGTCATTTGTTGTAATTATTTATTCGTTATTTCACAATCAGACCATACAAAATTACAGCAGAATATGTAAGTATTTACTTTTTTAGTTTATGTTTAAAATAGTTGGACTGAAATCGAAAAAATCTTGTGAGTGTTTTTTTCCAAGAATTGTTTGGGAAAAATGTTCCGAAATTCTGCCTCTCTTATTAGTTGACCCCCTAACTTTTAACTTCATTTTTTGGACGATATTTCTCCACTTATACGCGAGTATAAACGGTAACTCAAAAGTCGGTAATGAATTTGGTCAATGTCAATTAAAATTAATTGAAATAACAGCCACCTTTCCAATAACTCAATAATTGCCACCCTGTACAGTTGATCAATTGACTTTCAAAACGATTAAGAGTGGCAAAATTCAAATAATTGAACAAAATTTAGTCTTTGTTTTAGTATCATTATTTCTCTCCGAATTAGTTTCTAAAGTAAATAAAAATCATTTTCTGTTGTCCAAGATGTTTTTTTTTAATGCTTACTTAGTAAATTGCATAAAAGACAGATTAACTACAAAAGTTTTTATATAAAATTATAACTTTATTTAAACATCTAAAACTTCTTATACAAAACAATTTATTTACATTTTAAAACTTAAATCATAAATCTGTTACTTCACATAGTTTCTTTTCTACAATTGTTTCCAAGTCTGAAAATTTAAAATATCCTTTAAACTTCAAACCTTTGAGAAATAGTGGAAACCACTCTTTATCGTCAGCCCACATGTCTTGAAATGGTATTTCTTTTTCAGAAAACCATTTAGGGAGCATTTCTGTAGAAATAAAGAACTTTTTGAGTATTTATTATTTTTTTTACAATGAAAATATTGTAAAAATCATTTGGTAAAACAATAAGAGGAATTTTGATTGAATAAAGGAAAGATCTAAAACACGCCCCCCCCCCCCTTCTTTTTGTATGCTAACACTAGAAAGGCAGAGGGGCCAGTGTAGCCCCTCTTATATTTTATTTCTCAATAAATCGAATAGCTGACTGAACGTCATGAACAAGCTTTCTGACCTTTCATTATATGACCCAGTTTGAATGTTTATTTAGTGACTTTCAATGATCACACACAGCATAAATATTGAACTTTATAAATGTAAAAGGACGGGATGTTACCAGTTGCCCTACAGCATTTTACATTAAAAACAGGAAAATATTTCTTTTGTTGTTCTTGGTCTAACATGAAAAAGTGCTATCCACTCTATAGTTTCACTTTTTTACAGCCAGTTCAGATTCCAATAGCTAAACATTACCGACTGCTCAATAGCTAAATGGCAGCGATCGCTGTTCAAATATGAACAAGCTTTACATTTTGCAGTGTAGAGATAACAATACTGTTCAAGTACATTACTGTAGGCTTTATCAGTACTTACAGGGTAATTGCAAGTTCATGCAAAAAAGACCAGGAAGTTTTCATGAAAAAGGGGGGGAGGGTATATTTTTTTGACTAAGGACCCAGAAAGTTAAATATACATAATTTTATACATTAATACTATTAAAATCTGCCCGCGTCTGTCTGTCCGTCTGAAGATTGAACTCCTCAAAAACCGCTGAGAGTTGAGAATCGAACGAGGTACTATTCGATTCGAAATTTTCTAAGGAAGACAATAAGACCAACCACGTAATTCTACGACGTCAATTAGCTGAGATACTAATTTCAACGTTAATTAAATTTCTGCACTTTTTAAAATTCCAAGACATTTATTCCTTTCCGTTGCCATTTTGATTACAACTTTAATTAAACTTTTGAACTATTTAAAATTCCAAGACTTTTATTTCTTTCCGTTGCCATTCTGAATTAAAACGTTAATTAAATGATTGAACTAAGATTCCAAGACATTTATTTCCTACCGTTGCCATTTTGAATAAAAACGTTAATTAAATTACTGAACTATTTAAGATTCCAAGACATTTTTTTTCCTTACCATTGCCATTTTGAATACAAACGTTAATTAAATTACTGAACTTTTTAAAATGAAACAGTTATTTTTTCCGTTGTCATTTTTAAAACATGTTACGACAAAGTTCTAACGATTATTTTTATTCTATTTAATGACTTATAATTTTCTCTGGTACCATTTTGAAAATGTGTTTTTAAATAAAATTGCAATTGCTGTTTTTAGAAGGGATTTTTTTGGCTAAGATCCAAATATGAAAACAACTTTTTCGTTTAGAGTTTTGCAATTAATTTTACAGTGAGGAAAGCGGTTTGGAAATAATTTTTTTTGGTAAGGAATTTTATTTTTTATTTTGGGAGAGTGCTAAGTATGCACTAATAGACATCGTCTTTTTTTCTGAGGAAGTATGTGCAAATAATTCGATTGACTTTTTGATACAGGAAAGCTTTTTAGCGAGCCGCTTTAGCGGGGAGTAGTTTGTTAAACTTTTCCTTGGTACTTTAAAGGCGAGCCGCCTTGGTGGCGAGTAATTTGTTGAAACTTTCCTCGCTACTTTAAAGGCGAGCCGCCTTGGCGGCGAGTAGGTTGTTTAATCTTTCCTCACTACTTTAAAGGCGAGCCGCCTTGGCGGCGAGTAGTTTTCTCAAACTTTCTTCACTATATTAAAGCCCGTGCAACGCCGGGCCACGCAGCTAGTATATACAATAAGTGTTGACAGATAAGCAAAACACTTTGCTTATATTTAAGTAGTTTATGGGTTTAAAAACTTAAAATAAGAATAAAATCCAGCCATTGGTTCCGACACTTAAAAAGTATGAAGTTCAAACCATTTAATAGTATAATGATTTTATAAAAATAAAAAGAGATTTTATTTGTTTGCCTCTTGACAGAGTACGCTAAACATCAAAAATGAAAAATCCAATTCCGACAGTGTATACACAAGATTATGATTTTCAAAATAAAGGCATCAAACATATGAAACTGAAATATAAAATAATTCACACACATGTAAGTAAAATCATTTTATAGTTTGATTTTAAAGCTCTACTATTAACATATTGTTAATAATTAGACGCAACTAAAGCAAAAATAATTCAAAAAGGATTCAAACTCTATACAGAACAAAGAATTATGCTTGGCAGCAAAATGTGAGGTTGACCAGCATGTCAGGAAATTCGAATTTTCCACGATGTTTGTTTTGTAACAAAACAGAATTAACTTTTCCCCCTCAGTTTCAACGGCAAAGCGAACCACTGCTAGGGGAAATAATAATAAATTCCCGCTCTTTCTCGAAAACAAACCATTAAATTTCAGGTTTCCAAGACGGAAAAAAATCGTGGTGATTTGATGGTGCCTAATGTCAGCCCCGCTTAAAAGAATACTGTCGGTTCCAAGAAATATTATTCGATTAAAAGAGGTATTCAATTGAGTCGGGATCTTTAACATAACGTCTATGGCATCGGTTCCGAGATATTTTATTCATATAAGCGGGGTATTTGTTTATCCGTTACCCGATTAAGCGTGGACGACTATTGGTATAGTTTATTATTATTTTAACAAAATTAAAGCATTTATTAGTACAAGTGAAATGATACATACTGCCGTGCTAAGTAAAATAGTGTTATCTGCAGCTGAGCTCAAAATGAGAAATCACTTTATGCCATTTTTCAGACATTTTATTTTAATACTAGCAAAAATACCCGGCGTTGCCTGGGTCAGTAATAATTTTTAGAAACAATTTATACTCACCTTTGGTTTTTTTTTCCTGAACTGAAAGAACTCAAAACACACCACTTTGACGATTTTTAAAATGTCACCAAATTTGCGGTAACTGTTTTGGGATACCTAGGATAATTTTGCTCCCCGCCCTACTTTATGAAAATACATTAAGTATTATTATGTCACTAATTTTTGTCTCAGAGAAATAGTCATCAAATGCTGAGATACTATTGCTGACCATAAAATGACGCTAAAAGTTTTTGTCCTCAATGATTTCGAAATTAAAAGGGAACATTTGACAATTATTTCTGCAAAAACGCAAATTAATGGTCGTCTTGTTTAAGGGTTTGATTAATTTAGTATGCGGATCACCTTACGTTTTGACATAATTTTAAAAAGGGTTTTATTGGATACATACGGAATCGGCCAACAAAATTTAAAAAAAAACTGAACTTTTCAAATGTGGGAATATTATTTCCATGATTAAGATTTTGCCACAGTCGATAAATATCAGACAATAATCGTTTTATTTTGGTTTCGTAGTATAAGAAGTAAAGTATTATTGGGTAGTCTTTTGGCACAAAAACTGGTGTCAGTTGAAAAAATCGCCGAGCATCTCAGTTATTAAAATCTTGCATTCAGCATTTAGCACCCTAGAGACCCCCGTACCTTCCAACTTGCTCTTAAAATTTTGCAACAAATTTGGCTAAATTCCTGTTCAATTGGATACTAAGTAACTGCTCGGTTGTAAATACCACCAGAAAGTGCCAAATCAACGAAAACAAATTTAAGAAATGCCGAAACGTTGTATTTAAAGCTCCATCAAATTGGAAAATAATGAACTTAATTCATTTATTAGTTGCCAATCTGATCTAGCATTATCGATACTCTAAAACATATTTACAAAACTCGCGAAAATAATTGATGCAGTGAACAATCTACTGATAAAAGAATACAATTTATACTACAAAATAATATTTACACGTGCTGAAAAGAACTTTCTTTTTGATTTGAGTTGAGAATAGCCTTGAAAATTTAATGCGAAAAGGGGAAATGATACAAGCAATTCTAGCTATCGACAGGGAGTTGAGATGATGCACTAAATATTGAATTAGTTTGTTGGAAGCCTTCGCGGATTTATGCGAAAAATGTACCTTAAATTGGAATGAAAAAAGCGCTACGAATCGAACTTTTTCGAATATCGTTATAAATTATAGCCTATGTGTTATTCTGATGTATAAGCTACATTATGGTAAAAGTTTCATTAAAATCCATTCAGTAGTTTTTGCGTGAAAGAGGAACAAACATCCATACATCCATCCATACAAACTTTTGCATATATAATAGTATTAAGATTAAGATTTCCTCTGCCCAAGTGACCATAAAACAAGATATTTAGGTAATATTAGTTACAAAGAATTACCTGGTGACAATAATTCAATTTAGATAAAAAATGCAGATAAGACTTCTGTGCCATTTTTTTTCTAACCTTGATTTTTTCGACATGCCGGAAAGGATTACACAAGGGTTATTAAAAATCTGGTGGCCCTCTAATTTTGCGGCATGCCGGCTAAGAAAAAAATGATTTTTTACAAAGATGAAACTATTTTTGTAAAAAAGCATTTCTATTGTACATTTTAGTTGTGTTTTATTTGTGCTACAAGCAAAGTAGAATTTATATAGGACAGTACAATCTAGGCAACCACCCAATTCCCTGCATCAACTCAATTATTACTGACATACATTAATGAGAAAAATTACTTACGAGAAAAAAAATTAATTTTTTGTTGTCAGTTCATTTTTAGAGAGTACACTTTAGCTAGTTCAAAATTTCATTGAGCGTGGGTCCTCTCATAAACGTGAAAGGCGAGAGAATTTTCGAGAGACTGGTACAGGACTGTATGTAGTATTTTATATCTAAAAAAAAAATCTTTTGTTCATTTCAATTGACTAAAATAAATGAAGTTTAACCACAAGTAAAATTATCTTAATTTGGATTGATCAGGAAACATTCTTTTTATTCAGAATTAATGTAATCAATTAAAATTTTTATCTTAATATCTCTCTAATAAAAAGAAGGCCTCACGAAAACAAATCGCCTAAGGCCCTACAACAGCTAGGACACTACAGATGACTACCAGTATATAAACAGACAACTGAGGCTTGATATCAAGCATGAACCAAATGGTGAACCCGTTGCTCCCCTACGATGTGACAAGGTATCTACCCTCTTCGATAGCAAAAAAAGTTAGAAATTGGAACAAGAAACTAGAAAAAGTACATAAAATAATCAGATTTAAACTAAACTAAACTTAACCTTCACTTTCTTGAGGTTCTCCTGTGAATGAAGTGGATGAAAACACATGAACATGCATTATCAATGGATCTTCAATAAATTCAAACTCCAAATAGCCAATTTTTTTCAAGTCCGTAGCAGTAACACCAGCTTCCTCCATCAACTCCCTGAAATAAGCTTAATTAAACCAAAATATGAAGTATTTTAGAAAGCAACAGCTATGGAAAATTATTTTGGGTTTGTCACGGGTAGGAGTGGCGATTTCAAAAATTTTAGGACAACAAAATATAAAGTTTTGATGTTTTAAATGTATTTTATAAGCTTCATTTCTGTATAATGAAGTAACAAATAGGCATATCATTATGAAAAGTTTATTTTTAGGATGAGCAAAAGTTTATTTTTTATGACAATTCCTAGTCATATGTTTATACCAGGCACATGCCGTCAATGAATGCCTAGGGTAGGCAGATGCGAAGATTTGTGGAATAATATAGATCTTTAAAAACGCATAAAATGTAAAAAGAAATAAAATAATATGATATGAAAGATGTTTACTTACAATACAAATTATAAACATATATGCAGGAATATTCGCCTGCATATATGTATATAATTTATATATCTCATTTCCATATTGGATGCAGTTTCAACTTAATCCTACGAAAAAGCGGGATACAGAAAAAAACTAAAACAGTTGAAAATTACTGTATTTGATAAAAAAAGAAAACACGACAATGGAGATAGCAAACTGTAAGCATTCAACAGTACTGTATAAAAGACGGTATCAAGACGTCTAGACCGTAGAAACGCCAGACTCTACAGGCACAGTTCTGCGCATGACGCAGTCAAGTTTCCGTGGAGAACAGAAGAAACCGCAAAGGCACTTTTCGGACAGCCTTTCATCACCGCTTTTCGAACATTAGGGGAGAAAAGTGTAGGGCACCTCGGTGGAAGATACGAAAGCTTTAAAAACGGATAAAAGTACTTGATGGACATTGTCAATGTAATACAGAAAGAAAAAAGTGACCCTGATCTCACTATCAAAAATTGGAGACCTTTCAGTCATTAGCTTTCATTAATTCGAGCTAACAGAGTTATGAAGCTGTTGATTTTCAAGCTGAGTTTCTAATGAGATAAAGATACTCGTCAGTTATATCATTAAAAAATACGCTTCTGTATAGTTCAAGAAATTAGAAATTTAAAAAAAGAAAGAAAATTTCCGTGAAACATGGAGCTGTAATCATATTAAAAATTACACATTCAATAAAAGTTTAAAACTATAAGAATAAATTGACTGGTCAAAGCGTGTTTACTTTCCTCCCATTAATGATGTCAATTTAAAAAATCTCATAATTTGAACTTTCAAAACTTAATATTGGTCATAAAAGTTCTCATTTAGTTATCAAAGTGTTTCCTTATGTTGTATGCCTTTCTGTAACCCAACTCCTTTACAGTTTGACTATCGTCCACTGCCATGGCCAATTACAAGTTCTCAAAATTAACAAAGCAGGCATTTCTTCGAATCAGCGGATCCACGAAGAAGAGAAGATCATCAATTAAATGAATTATAGATTGCATAACTTTCATTATACATACAATTCCATGTTTCACGGAAATTTTCTTTCTTTTTTTTTAAATTTCTAATTTCTTGAACCATTATATTATTTAAAGATGTAACTGACGAGCATCTTCATCTCATTAGAAATTCATCTTAAAAATTAACAGATTCATTACTCTGTTAGCTCGAATTTACGAACGCTAATGGCTGAAAAGTCTTCGATTTTTGATAGTGAGATCAAGGTCACTTTTTTCTTTCTGTTTTACATCGACAATGTCCTTCAAATACTTTTACTCGTTTTTTAAATCCGTTTTTAAAGCTTCGATATCTTCCACCGAGTTCTTGCAACGTTAATAAGTTAACTTTTCAAAAACAAGTTGCACTTTATCAGTGATTCAATGAGTATACCTCTTCTACACTCCGACTGTTTTAAGGGTTTAAAACTGGTTAGGGAGACGGCAGACTGCTATTGAAGGAAAATACAAGATATGAATTTAAATGAAAAACTTTCTGCTCGCAATCATCAATGCCGAAACTGAGTCATAAGTCTAACTTCAAACTTTGATTCAAAATGAAAAACCTGTTTAACATCAGAAAGAAATTGCATCCGTATAAAAGTATGTTGAAAATATGTAAACAACGTGGCTGGGTGGATGGGAAATGCAGAATGACACCCGAAATGCAGCTACCTCCTTGTGGTGCGTTCTGGGCTGTTAATGGAACGAAATATAATTGCATTTACAACTAAAAGCTGTATTTTGCCCATTCATTGCAAAAAAATAGTATCTGGATTACAAAAGAAGAATTGTTGTGCAAAAAATAGTAAAAAAAGTCAATTTTTGGTTAATTTCACGGAATTTACGGTTTATGAACGAACTTAATACTGAATAGAATGAAAACTCCCTAATACTACGCATAGTATAGCTACAGTGGTTAAAAATCAGCGGTCGTCAGTACTTTTTAAAGAAGAAAAATGAACATTTCTGGGTTTTTTTCTGCTCTATTAGCTGTTTAATGTCCTAATATTTCCAAATCAGCACATTACTTGTCATTTAATGAAATTAAAAAATTGGTATGTTTTCTTCATGGGTAGGCACTGCCTACCTAGCCTACCTAGATGGCACGTCTCTGGTTTATACCCACTTAACATCAGAGCCGACGAGAGGCTACGTCAGTCTAGCCGGAAGCATAGGTCAGGAGGGGGTGATGGATTTCCAAGCCAAACAGGTGTTCTAGGACTCTCCTTTAGAAATTTTTGAAAGTTTTCCCTTAAAATGCTGTTTTTTAAGCACATTTTATTGATAGCATTTTTCCTTTTAGCCATGGCTGTTTCAAAGTTAAACTTATGATATACCAAAAAATACCCAATTATAGAGTATACAATTCTTCTATAATGCGGTACTGAATGATACATAGTTTCAGAAAAACGGGTTTTACTTGCACATATTTATCTATCTCTTTTTTTTTGAAATGGATATAAATCTTCTCTTATTCTTAAGACTTAGTACACAGGGCCGTGCCCAAGGGGTGGGTTTTACGGTTAAACCCATCCCTTAGATTAAAAATAATAAAAAACCTAAATGAAGAAAATATATATTTGACTAAAATTAATTTTAATAATGGTTGTACATTGTTTCTTTATTTGAAATTTTGCTGAAATTTATAATAGTACCCTTTCTTTATCGACTGCAATCATATTATGGGTCACATAGCGGTCACTGAAGGAACCAGAATTTTCCTTCTGAGGGAAAAAGGGAATACTAAAAGTCCTCAACCCATATCAGGGTTGGTGATACGACTAAAAACCAAGGCTTCGGCAAGGGCGGATCCAGCTTCAGGCTAAGGAGGGGGTCATTTTCGGAAAGGGGGGGTCAAAGTGCAATTTTTGAGCAAAAATGGGGGGTTTTGACAATTTTTTCGTAATATAAGTACCAAAAATGCTATTTTTTGCTATATTTTGTCGGTTAAGGGGGGGTCATGACCCCCATAACCCCCCCTCTGGATCCGCGCTTGGGCTTCGGTATGATTTAAACCCTCTACTATGCCCCTTATATGATCACTAAACTGAAATGAATTATTTGGCACACTGCCTCCATCTGGCTTTGAGAAACTTATTTCTTTACAGGTAAGTGGGTGTGTTTTTTGGTATCATATACATTTGATTGATTATTACATTGATAATAACCCTTTGATATGAAAGGCTTGATTAAAACCCCTCCCTTAAGGAAATCCTGGGCACAGGCCTGGTAGTACAGTAATTTTTCTCTCATACTGGTGATGTGGGGTGATATACACTGATAATTGATTTACTTACAAACAGGGCCTGATTACTGAATAGGCCAACTAGGCCATGGCCTAGGGCCCCTACAATTTAGAGGACCCCAAATGACTAAAATTGCTGTAGTCAATGCCTAACTTTGTTTTATCGTATGCCTAAAAAAGAAAACGCCTTAGTACAGGGGGCCCCAAAAAAGTATTTGGCCTAGGGCCCCATGATATCTTAATCGGGCCCTGCTTACAAATAATTAACTTGCATTGTAGCAATGTAAAATATAAGTTATTTTTCAAGTTATGCATCCTGATGAAATATATTTAGTTTTAATATTATTGAAACCCAATCAAAAATATTAGGGGTGGACCGCACCCCCGTAAAACCACCTATGATCTAAAACTAGAGTGAAACATGATCTAAATCTAGTCTTTGAGGGGTGCTCAGGAGGGAGACAAACTAGTATGAAATTTAAAAGGTTTATTGGAGGGTGGAGCAGTTACCAAACTAGCGAGGGGGTCTGCCATGACTCTTGGCGGCCCTGCTGAACATTGAATAACAATAATAATTAACTAATTAATAAATTAAATAATTAAAACTATTACTACAAAATTCTTTGGAGACAGTGTCCTTTTAATTGAATAGAGGAACCTTTTTATCAGGAAACATCTTTCCCCTTTTTTGATCAGGTGGAAACAGAAATATATTTTACTATTAATAGTGTATGCGAAGGGGCCAGTTTTTGTCCAGTCATAAATTAAAAAAAAGATACAAATAAGTTATTATGTAAAGAAATAAAATAAATTCTGCACGTAGCTTAAGTTTCTTGAATTATTTAAAAACCAGAACATTGAATTTCCTTAATTTAGAGTGCATCTTTTATTTTTAAAACGAAACGTATCCAAATTACTGCAGTTTTCTCAAAAAATTACCAGCATGAAAGATTCAAACCTTCTTGCACATTCAACCATTGTTTCTCCCTGCTCTTGTTTACCTCCAAAACCATTCCATTTCCCAGCTCCAAAACCGCGTTTTTTATAGCCCAAGAGAACCGAGCCATATTTCCGTAAAAGTACTAAACTTGAAACCTTAGTTGGCACCATCTTTATTGAGATTTGATTAAGTGATATATTTTTAGAGTAAATGCCGCAAAGTTATTTCGAAACGCTGTTATTAAAATATCGTGGATCTGATAGGTTATCTATCTTTCGTTATTAAAATTCTTCAGAGTTCGTCGGACGAGAGAAATCCGCGCGAAACGAAACTTAAACAGGTGCTGCCAGTTAGATTTCCTCCCTAAAAATAAACATTTTATTTTTATTTGTTTTTCGCTTTTTTATGTTTGAAAATGTGTCTTCACATTAAAAATTGTGGAATGGTATCGAAATAAAAATTCAAAGCTCTCTTCAAGTAGTATTCATAAAATGAAGTTTCAAAAAACTTAAAATTAAAAATGTTTTCTTTTGAATACGTATGAATGGGTCTGGATCCATTCTACAAAAGTTTTGCTTTTAGTTCCATCTTTTTACAAACAAAAACGAAAATCTTAATCAGGGCGGAAATTGATTTTATTAAAAATTTTGTTAACTATTATTTTTGTATTTGTAAGCATAACCGCGATTTAAAAAAATCGAAATCTGTCTAGTGGTTGCAAAATTTTTTAATTGTGCAATAAAAGTCTTATTAAATGCAATTTTAAAAACCTTTTTTGAAATAAAATGATCCTTAAAACGTCATAGATGTTATTCCTTTTCGTGTAATATCTGCCGATCGATAATTAAATTAATGGTATGTAGCAGTATGATTTGACAACTAAGTGATATTCTTGTTTGTTATTACGTTTGTTTATTTTGTCGTAAGTCATATTTGAATTTCCCTTCAGTTATCGCTTTTGTTAAACATTTAATTTTTACTGTTTTGTTTCAATATAAGAATGTATTTCTTAAAAATATTTCGGGCATTTCATTGTTAATCTTATTGTGTTTATTTAATTAGCTATAATTGAGAACACCTTTAAATCTCACTATGTTAAACTTTGACTTTTGATGATAAATAAAGTTAAAGAGGTACGTAATTATCCGTTTACTATTTGTTTACGTACAGAATATCAAAAATAATATTTGTCATTTGTTTCCTAGCCCAGTATTAATGACTATTTTGACTTACAAATTATTATTATTATTTGTTTTATTTTCTTATTTGTCATTTAGATGCTTTTGAAACTTTTTATATACCTTTGAGCTAAAATTGTTTTGACTGCAAGACTTATGTTAAAAGGTTTATTTTTTGAAAACCCTTTGTTTGAAGTCTCTTATTATGTAGCTTTAAAAAATTTTCAACTTTTAACTTATAAAGAGATAAAAAATATGAAAATTTTTTGTATGAACACCTCCCTAAAAGTCTGAGAAAACAT
Organism: Uloborus plumipes; assembly: GCA_038373865.1. Classification (NCBI taxonomy): domain Eukaryota; kingdom Metazoa; phylum Arthropoda; class Arachnida; order Araneae; family Uloboridae; genus Uloborus; species Uloborus plumipes. The sequence goes on from JAXGGA010001267.1 coordinate 152,806, forward strand.
CATTCAAAATTTTTAAACATTTTCCTTTTGTGTTTTACCTAAGCCAGATCTTGAATAAAGAAACTTAATTCTAAACTTTTCTGTTTGTACGTACCTTAATACAGTATTTTACAGTAGAATTAAATAAAGCCTAAGATTACCCCAACACAAATCTTCTGTGGGGAGACTCTTGCCTCTGAATTTTAAAAATATTTCTCTGCTTATTTAACCCTTATGATTGAATGGCATGGCACGCCCACCTGTATGTGAATAGCTTAATATCCAGATGATGTGTTTCTCTGCAGAGAACTGAGGCTTTCGCTTTAGAATTAGATCAGTTTGTCTGACTTTAAAATTTGTTGTATCGTAACATAGTGATGTTTGTCTTCAGTATCTTTTATCATATTTGACCTTCACTTCACACAGATAATTAAATCAGAGTTCAATGGGGGTTAGTCAGGGTCAGATAGATTTTCCCCTCCCAAAATGGATATAAATAATAAAAATTAGTATTTACCATCCTTAAAAATGATAGGTTTTTCACCACCTGGTACAGTTAAATAGACTATATCAGTGTAATCAAATGAATGCTCTTAGAAGTTGTATGTATAATTAGAATCATTTTTCTTACTCATTATTTTTATCAACATTAGCAACTGAATTCAGAACAAGCAAAAATGGTTAAAGTAAAAGTTAAAATTAGACTCAATTATATAACTTTACTTGAAGAAAAATGCTTTTTCATGTAAGACTTCAGTTTGTGTTCTAGTTTGGATTCTAACATCATGAGATGAAATACCAATATGAATATTGACTAATAAGCCTCTTTGTACAAAACTAAAAATTCTTTCAGATTTTCTATTAAATCATTCATAGGGATATTGAGAAAATTATCATAACCCTTAGTGAATTTGAAATTTTTTTGCCAAACTAATAAAAACAAGAGAGTTACATGCTTGTCAAACATTGTTAAAGTTAATACTGTTGAAATTTAAAATTAAATGTTTTAATTTAAAGTAAAAGAAGCCATCAAATTATGCCAAAAGTAACATGAAAATGATAAAAAAATCTGCCAAATGACGAAATTAAGCCCCAATGATTATACAAAATAATCTACCACATGTAGTAAAACAAAACAAGTCGTTGACAAACATAACATGTTCCTTTGAAATTTGAAGAGTGAAAATGGTAACAACTGATGTGAGCAATAGAAATATTTTCCCCCCAATGATGACCTTTTGCTATCATTCACTTGTTGAACTTCATTATTCTCTATTCTTAGAAGGGATTATCTTTTTATTTGAAAAGCAAAACTGAACAAAGTGCTGATTTAGAACCTTATCTGAGTTAAACGCTTTTCCTCATGAGAATTTTAAAGAGAGAAAAACAAGTGGAAATTCCAAGACTGCAAGATCAGTCGACTATGCTGGGTGTGCCAACTTATCTTATCCAAGCTCCAATAAGATTTTGTTGGTGCCTCGAGATGTTCATGCTATTAAATTAACTGACTTCAGCTCTTGGTGAACCAAAAAGTGAGCTTAAGTATCCCAGATTTCTTAGGTTTATTTAAACACTTCTTGGGCTGATCTTCAATGTCCCTGCAGTCTTCCATGTCTTTAAAAATGAAAATCATCAGGTCGGATTCTTAACATAGTTTGAGCACTGACAACCTTCTTCAAATTTTCACGAGAGTAAAATAGGTTTTTCTTTTCATGAAAGTAAAATATGCAGGGACGGATACAGGAGCAATGGGGCAATTGCTCCTCCCTTAATTGACTCAATATTCATTTTTTAAATTTACCAGTATTCAATTTACAAATGCATTTTTAGACTCTCTCTGATGACAACAGAAGGAAGGTTTAGGGTTCTCCTCAAGATACGTTTCACAATTGAAGTCAAAAACATATGAGGTGAACATTCGTGAACAAAGATACATAGTGAAGGATACGTAATAAAATTAATTGCCCTTACATTGAAACATTTCTGAATCTGCTCTTGAAAATATGGCAAAAATAAACTTTGTGATCTTCCATATTCAACTTGCTGTCAAATCTCTAAAAATCAATAAATTGCTGAATTTAGTCTTTACAATAAAGAAGCTTAAAATTTCAACCATCACTAGTGTAACAACCTCTATTGCAAAAGGATTTCAGAAACTGCACTGTTGGCATCTGTTGCAAAAAAAAAAAAAAAAAAAAAAAACTTTTTACTCAACTTAATAAAAAAATGCAGCAGTCCAAGAATGATCTGCAAACAATGGCACACTCACAGAGGGAGTTCATCTTGATACTTCTCTCTTTTTGATACAGGGGCTTAAGCCCCTGCCAGAAGTATCAAGATGAACTCCCTTGATTGAACCAAACTTCTTTGTATTCTCTTTTTGGACTTGATTTTTGGAAATTCGCCAAGACATAGCCCCAACCCCCTTTTTAATTTCTCCAAAAACGACTTCAGTTTTTTCTTTAGGACGATTTTAATTCAAAAACTTTCCAAATGAGGGCCACTTAGCCGCTACCAGGAAACAATCCTGGGTGCACCACTCTCTATAATGCCAAAACAATATTTTCTAATTTATGATATTTAGAAAAGTTTTATATGTTTTAATTTATCTATTTATATATTAAGAAAGAATACTAGTACTTATTTAAAATATTACATATATTTATTTTTTTGTTTTAGAATTAGAAGAATTTAACATCAAGGCAAAATGATTAATGTTCATGGCTTAAGGCGAAACGTGAAAAACGTTGTAAAAAACTATTCTGATGCTCAAGTTAAAGTACGTGAAGCTACTTCAAATGATCCATGGGGCCCATCTGGAACTTTAATGAGTGAAATAGCCGATTTGACTTACAATGTTGTTGCATTCTCGGAGATTATGCAGGTCATATGGAAAAGATTAAACGACCATGGGAAAAACTGGAAGCATGTCTACAAAGCTCTAGTTTTGCTAGAATATTTGATTAAGACTGGCTCTGAGAAGGTATATTTGTATGAATACCTGTTATTTTTTTTAATTTAAGAAGATATTTAGATATACATTTTTGAATAATATAATATTTTATTCTTCATTGCTACTTCAAAGTATTTGGATTTCATGTGGAAAAAAAATACTTTTTTTTATCATTATTATGGTAAAATCACCTGGCTGTAAAAGATTATTGAAAAGCTCTTTCAAGTATTTTAATTGTCAGTTTTTTTTCTTAGTTTTATTACTCGTACAAAATTCTAAATTTGCTTGTTCAAATGTGGTTAAATTTCTTTGTTTTCTAAAAAAAATCACTTCGATGTTTAAAAATTATTTAATATTTTTATCAAGTAATTAACTACAGTGTATACTATACATACCTGTCGTTTTTTTTTTTTTTTTAATCTTGTTCTAATTGAGATTTTATAATGTTTTTAAAAATATTATGTGTCTATTTTTTTTCTTTGCACCACTGTCAAGTAATTTCTACTATAATCATTTTCTTATTTCTTATGCAAAGGTGACTCAACAGTGCAAGGAGAATATATTTGCCATTCAAACTTTAAAAGATTTTCAATATTTTGAAGAGAGCAAAGACCAAGGTGTGAATGTTCGTGAGAAAGCAAAACAGCTGGTTGCTTTACTTAAAGATGATGAACGGCTAAAAAATGAAAGAGCCAGGGCTTTAAAAGCTCGAGAACGATTTGCCAGAGCAACATCATATGTGAAGCAAGAATCAGCTCCTAGGATATGCAATATTACTGCTGTGGTATGATTTTGAGTTTTAAATGATGAATTTATTAACAAATGTAGCATTGGATATAGTAGTGCTTAGGTTTATATGACCTTTGCATACACCTTCTTCTTTCTAAGCCAGCACTTCATTTAATACTATTAAATTGCTAATTGTGTGTGTCTGTGTGTGCAAAACTGATACAAATGAGAGAACTAATAACTTATTAATATGCTTTTATTAGTTTCACGTGTGGGTTTGTTTGTTTGTATGTATGTATCTCTGAATAAAAGATAAAATTCACATTCTTTACAAATATAAAAGTAATATATTTAATACTATTATTAATACTAGAGGCATAACTATATCACATGTTGATGTATTATAAGTGTCTCAGTTGTTTGTTTGAAACTCTGAATAAAACATAAAATTCACGTTCATTGAAATATAAAAGTAATATATTTAATACTTTTATTTATCCTAAAGGCTAAACTACATCAACTGTTGATGTATTATAAGTACATCTAAAAACGTATTTTTTAGTTTTTTTAAACCAATTTAAATATTATTTTTAACTTTTAAGAATATTTGGTATGGAATGGAAATATTTTAGTGCACTTTGTTTGACTGTAACTATACTGTCTTCCTGAGAAAAAAATAAAAACAAGCTTTGTTACCAGTGCTTTTATATTAATTCTTTGTTAAACAAATTTCGTTGAGTATTTTCCGTATTTTTGAACTGTTCATTCATGTTCTAAATGGGTACTGTATGTGATGTTATTGCTGTGAATAATTTTTGTGACATGGTTTGTTAGCTTTTTAAAAACTTTAAAAACTGCTTCTATGCAAAGTTTTAGTATGTGTTTAAACCTTTGAAAAACATTAAACTGTAGCAGTCCTTGAATTTTGTGATTTATTTTTAAAAAGGTAAATTTAAACCCTTTGTCAAAAATTGTTTTACCACCATTTCTCATGAAGTTTCCTTAATTTTATCTGTCTAATATTTTTGTGTTAGTATAAAACTGTAATGTATTTATTATTGTCGTAAGTTTTTCATGTTGGATGTTATTTTAATATATGCTACTTTAAATCTACTGATTTTGTTTTCTTTTAACAGAATATATTTTTTTAAATTTAAGTTCTTGAAGAATTGACCGTAGCAATCAGCATTCATTTTGGGGAATCTGCAGCTACAAATATTGTCATTTTTTAACCACATGGGTCAAGCATTTGTGGACATAAGAGACTTAAAAATCATGTCTTGTATGAAACAGACAAGCATTCAGAAAATATTATATACATTTCCTGATAGCACTATCACTGCAAAATTTAAAAATTAATTTTTAAACTTTTTTACAACTGATTATCATACATTAGTCATCATTTTAAAAGTAATATGCTTTTATTGCTATTTAAGTCAGTGGTTGTCAATTTTACCTTTATTGCACATTATTAAAGATTGGTTTTGAAGTTTTTATAGTGCGGTGTAAAAGATTTTGTTAAATGCTGAACTTTTATGTAAACAGGAAGTATAAGTCAGCACTTCTTAGTTTATTATTGTAAGAGAGTTCATGCTTTCAAATAGTTCTAACTTGTTCTTGTAAAATCTCATTTTCTCCCCAAAAATTTTTTTAGTAATTAAAAACAACTGCCAATGTTTTGTACAAACCATGTAGGTGGAATGTTCTGTTTTGAAAAGATGTTATTTCACTAGTGTTATAGAACTGCATATCAATTGTTTTTGAAAATAGTAAAAATTCAGACTGAAATTATCATTAAAAACGTAATAATCCCCCTCCCCCCTTTCCAATTAAATAAATAGCTGTTTCTGACATTTTTTCCATCTGGCGTCAATGTCACTTATTTTATTTCTTCATTAAACTTTAATAGTATAATTTAAATTTCTTTCTTATTCTTATAGCCATATGGGTCATCTGAGTTCAGTCAAAATTCATTTGATGAAGATATGCTCTCTCCTGGAGGTATTTAAATCATAAATAATACTCTATAATGTAATATTAGTTATAACAGGCAATTGTTTGAAGTGAAATTTTTACCTTTTTTTTTTCTAACTAAGTAGTCCATTGGAACGGATTGCTTGAAAATGTTGCCCTAAAATACTCATAATATTGTTGCTTTGATCTCTATGTGTTAATTTTCAAAAAATTTCCTAGGCATTTTGTTAGAGAGCAACCTGTTTTCCCTCTTAAATTTGTTACTTCTTTTAAATTTAACTAGGTTATTATTAAATAAACAAATATATTATGAAAAAGCCTTTTGAAAACACCTTTAAATGTGTGATGTAATTCATTAAAATCCTTGAAAACCTGTATTATTTCAAAAGTTTTAAAATCCAAAAATTTATTAATCTACTTGCTAAAGTGAAGTTGATTTGTCAACTTTATTAACAACTGACTTCAGAATAGACTCCCAAAATTGTATGGTGGAAAAAAAATTTTGGAATTTGAACTGGCATACCTTGCATTATTGTGACATTTGGTATAAATAACTATCTTGCAAAATTTTAAGCTATTTGAAGATTATTAAGTGACAGCTCAACATCATTAAATATTTCGAAAACCTAATTTATTGAGAAATTATTTTTTTCACAAAGTTTTATAAATTACCAAATACAAAAGCATTTCTATCGATACTTTTCTTTTAACAATATACAATAATTACAGTCTCAAATACACTTTTTGCTAAAATTACTTTAAAAAAAATTTTATACACCAATGCTGCTTATTTTTCATAATGTTCCAATGTTTGAAAAATGAGCCAGTGTTGCTCGTCATTAGTAAGTTGCAAATTAAAACCACTTGCTAATTTAATTGCTTGCTTAGCACAATCATTTACTACCTTCAATGCAGACAGGCCCGTCATTTGGGGGGGAGTCAATGCCCCCCCCCCCCGACTCTGAGAGCTCAATGTATTTATATTTAAGTTGGCATGGTTTTTGTTTTCTGGTGAAATTCTATTGTGTTTTTACCCTTTGCCCCCCCCCCTCCCCCTGGAAAAACTTGAAATGACTTGCATGAATGCAGACACTATTTCCTTAGCTTGATTGTATTTATTTCATCCAGCCCAAGTACGAACATCAACTGACAAAAATTATTATCCAGTTTCATTACAGCTGATTCTAAATCGGTTCTTTCACAAAATATGATAATGTTATTCTGAAAAGATTCAACATGTTTGGGCAACCAAAAAGGGTCTTTTAAGACCCTTTTTGGTTTTTGGACGCTATAAAGCTTTTACTATGGCAGCTTGTTCCTTTGGAGGCATGCGATCTGTAAAAAAAGCTAATCATACCAAATCCTCACTTAGCTATCAAAGTTTTCCTTTAAGTTTTTAATAAGTGCTCTAAGAGCCACTTCACTATCAATATCTGTGTATGGCTCTAGTATTTGTAGAAGATGTAAGTCGTTATGAGGCACATTGCAGCTACTGGGGGTACTGAGTCACAATTTTGCATAGATTGTTGCCATGAACAGAATTCTTTTTAATGCTAAAATCTCATAAGATGCTAATTTGTATTCTTCGTGAAAGCACAAATTCTTCAAGCAGTAAACTCCTTTTGCCATCTATCTTGCCCTGTGATAGGCACCTGGAAATTAAACATACAACCAGGAATATGATCTGCATCACCAAGAGTGTACAAATACAAATGTGACGACCAGCAACAAGGCTGGTCCTAGTCAAATTATAGACCCCAATGAAGATCAATGGCCCTCTTAAAACTATCTACTCCCTTGCTGATTACCGCCTCTTCCGGTAAACTATTCCAAATTCCCACTACTCTGCTAAAATAGTAATTTTCCGAATTTCCAGGTTAGCCTGAGATTTAAACAGCTTATAACAATGACCCCTTGTCCTGCTTTCCGTGCAAAAATTTAACTTTAACTCTATAACATCTTTCATTTTGATAAATTTAAACAACTGAATCATGTCCTAGAGTGGTTCAAAAAATTTTTTTTTCTGCTACGGACCAAGGCGCACCCTACTTTTTTTACATTTGTATATAAAATCACTCCCCTAAAATTTCAGTTCCCTACTCCTAATGGAAGATGGTGCTCAAACACCCTTCATTTTTACGCTTTTTCGTAATTTTTCCAATTTTTGAGTTTTTTAGGTTAACTAGACCATTTTCTTGGAAGAGATTTTTTTTTCAATTATTCTCATTTTACAACGCATAAATATTAGTTCAAACAAGAAGAAAGATTTTTAATCGTTTAAATTAATATAGCAACACTTTGATACAATAGATTATTTTGTAGGTCGCAGCATTCAATGTAAATTGCAGTTCTCTTGTCTACATGTTGTGCAAT